>CAEFZY010067447.1:0-159728 GCA_903066815.1 Brachyrhaphis roseni
CATCCATCCATCCATCCATCCATCCATCTAGTCATCCATCCATCCATCCATCCATCCATCCATCTAGTCATCCATCCATCCATCCATCCATCCATCTAGTCATCCATCCATCCATCCATCCATCTAGTCATCCATCCATCCATCTAGTCATCCTTCCATCCATCCATCTAGTCATCCTTCCATCCATCCATCCATCCATCCATCCATCCATCCATCCATCCAGCTAGTCATCCATCCATCCATCCATCCATCCATCCATCCATCCATCCATCCATCACCTTCTTCCATGTTTCCAGTTGTTTCTGTTTTGACTCATTTTCAGTTTTCTTGTTTTGATTTGATGTTTTGCTCTTTATTGATAACCATAAATCATTTTCAGTCCAGGTTTTAATAAAAACATCTCTGTACCTCAGAGGAATCTGGTGATGTGGCTGAAGGCAGATGTTTAAATCTTTCTCTGATTCAGGTGTTTTACATTAAATTAAGCTTAAAACTTCTTTTTTTTAAGATAAAATCTGTTTCACAAGCAAACACTTGAGTAATTATAAAGTAGTGGTATTAATATGCTGATTATCTCAGCCTCCTTTCTTTATATTGTTTATGTCTCTGCCTGTCGTCTCTCCATCTTTCTCTCTCTCTCTTCATGCGTCGCCTTCATCTCCGTCTCTCTGTCTCGTCTCTGTCTCACATCTCCATCATTCCTTTTCCTTTGTAAACATTCACCTCCCTCACCTGCAGCACATCTTCCTCTTCTTTATTTTCTGTTGGCTGTCAGTCAGAAACGCTCAGGCCTCCAAGCATCTGTGGAATCACAATAGGACAGCCGCCTGCTGCTGCAGGTAATGAAGATGAGTCCGTTTTCAAACGGTTTCATAGTGAGCCAAATAAACTTAAAACATCCACCTACTTGTGCTGAATATTCTGAAACACCAATTATGCTTCCAACAAAATGTGTTTCCTCTTTGCCAAGGTTTATTATGCAAATACACAAGGTTAGGACAAACTGACGCCAACAAAAACTTTCTAAACGTAAAATTAATTCACCTGAAGTCACGTCTTGGAAGTTATTTTGTAAATTGGCTCACAGTTCTGGCTCTGAGCTCACTTGGTTTCCCTAACATCTGTGAAGAAGCACTTTTGATTCTGTCGATGCTGATTAAATACTTACACAACTATGTTTGATTTGTGGAGTACCTCAGGGTTCAGTCTTTGGCCCCCTACCTTTTCACTGACATGTTTATGCTAACCAGCATGTAATTATTTACACATCTCAAACCAACAAGACGCTGAAACCAGAATATAAAAATACTGATTTTTTTTTCTCCCTGTATGAAGATAAATGAAACAATACTTCTCTTCTTTTAAGTCAGTTAGAATTTGAAAAATGATTTCTATTTGTTAAATCCAGACATCCTAGCAAGAAATATTTTTATTTTTAGAGATTCATTTTGCAAGTTTGCATCCATCAGGTCAGTGTGGATAACTGCCTTAAAACTGTAAATAATTACTAACTATGTAATCAGCAGTATAAATAACTTGACAAACATTGCTGACAATCAATACTGAGTAAATATTCAGTCGTATCTAAGCTGCTGCAGCATCGTCAGTGATGAAGGCGAAGTCGTCTGAAGTCTTTTCAGCTGCTGATATTTTAGAGAAGACGGAGCTTCGATTTGATTCACTGAGACGGAGCTGATGTCGTTCTCTGTGCTGTCAGTGTTTCTGCCCTGAAGGACACCTGGGGGGTGAAGATGTGATATCAGGCAGCGTAACTCGCCACAGACCACAAATTCAATCACAGCACTTTTTAGTTTGATATTTCACTTTAATATGAGCGTTAAAACGTGGAAGACTTCATCCATTAAATGTTGTTTTATTACCTAAAGGGAGGATTGTCAGGCTCACACCATAAAACAAACCACATTAAGTGGATATTTTTATGTCCTTGTTATTAATATTCTGTGTTTTCTGTTACATTTGCAAAACCTTTATAAACTGGAACTAGACTTTATTTTATCTTAAGTTTTGTACATTTTAACTTATTTGAAATATGCAGAAGTTTGATTAGCAGAAATAACTAATTTCTGCCTGTTAGTCAGTTTATCACATCGGTATTTGTTTCTGAATAGATATTTGAAGGTCAAACTGCATCATTTCAATCAGGTTGAGATCTGGACTTTGACTGGGCCATTTCAACACCTCGATTCCTTACTTTTTAGTCCCTACTTTCTATATGTGCTAACTGTTGGGTTGTGGTGATGAGGTTTCAGATCATGGCTTTATGATGGTCTGACCAGAACGTTGACCTTCCTAGTCATACAACAGCCTGCATGTTTTTAGGAGAAAGTTGTGAAACATGTTTGTGTCACCATGTAAAGCAGCTAATTTAGGATTAGCAATCTGGTTTTGAGACAAGAGGTTATGGGTAAGTGGTCAAGCAGCAGATGTTTTTCTTAAATTATCTTTAATACTCTATGTTAAGAGTCATGGCCCATCTGACCCACTTGCACCAAAATAAAGTGTCAGGAAATCAAACTGGTGCAGAGAGGAGGTGAAAATCAATCAGTCGCACATTTCTTCCTTCTAACATCTATGAAACAAACTGAACATCATTTTCCTCTGTATCCATTGAAGAATTTTTAAAAAGCATTTTAGTCCCACTCATACTGACAGTGTTGTCCATGCCACCCAAATCAGAGACGTTTACTGTGAAGTTAATAATCCTGTTTTTCATACAACCTTAAAGCCAGACGTTCAATCTGCTGCGTTAAATCATTGTCCTCCATTTCCTCCTCCCTCTGTGTCGCCCTGTCAGAGCACATTGTGTTTGTCATGTAATTCATCTCATTACTGTTAAACCCGTCTGCAGCTTCTCAGGGGGCAGCGATTCCATCAGAGCTTTCCTAAATGGGAAAAACTCGTCACACGGCGCCCAAATCTGCTCATCTCACAGGGTCACCAGGCGATTGCTGCGTTAACCGCAAACGGCTGCTTCAATACCCAGCAAGGCTGCTGCTTTATCTGAGAGCAGAGCTCATTATGTCCCCAAAGATTAGAAATGCAATGAATCACACACACTCACTGCCTGAGCGTCTCACACACACACATACACACACATTTCCACAGAAAAACTACCAAAAATGAGGGAATATCCAGAGATTACAACTAAACTCTAAAACCTCAGTGTTTTTAAATTAGTGACAACTCAATGAAAATTGTAATCTCGTTAATTGAAAGGTATGTAACTAATCACAAACTATTACATTTGATCGAAAACTATACATCAACAAAATAAGCAACATTTTCAATTCAAAGTCCGTTTTTGCTGGTAAATTATTGAACAAATAAACAAATGAGCTAAACAAAAATATATAGATTTTCAGGTTCTTCATCAATCAGATGTTATTCAGGAAGTCCTGATCATTCATGGAGCTTCTTAGAGATGTAAAGTGTGGACAATAATGTTAATGTCAGGACGTCTGTGCTGCTGCTGCTGCAGCATGTTTAGCTGCTGCAGCATGTTTAGCACTGAGATGCTAATTTAAGCTAGCATAGCTTGGCTGACAGGGTAACTCCTTTTAGCACAACTTCAACACAGCTAACCTTCTTACAAGCATCCCATCAGATCGTTTTTAAAGCAACAATTAACTCAAGAAATGCAACTTTGTCATTCATCCAAAATAACAAACAACAAGCAGACGTCCCTGCATTTTTTTTTTTAAAAATTACATTTTTAATTAAAAGTCCAGACCCCAGTTGTTTTTTTAAAGTCTTTGCTGTGTCCCATCAGATCATTTTCTTGAAGCAAAACTCAACCAATCAACCCCTAGAGGGTCAGGAGAAGCAGCTTTATCGTCCATCGCTTTGTTTGCAGATGTCGTCTGTGAGTCAATTCATTTTTAACGCCCTGCTTAAAATGTCTGTACTGAACTTAATGAATTGATGCATACACATGTGGTCAAGCAGCAAAACACACAGCTGTGAGTCTAATAGAGATCAGATCAGCTGAGAAGATTAAAAATGTTCAAAAAGCTAAAAATATTATTTTTTAATTCTTTTGATCAAGAGATCAGCTACTTTTTCTCATCCATCTGCTGTCTGAGGCGCCATGGAGTATTTAATATCATGAGAAAACCCCAGCATGCACCAGGAGAACATGCAGAGAGAGCCCAAACTGTGACTCAAACCTTGGACCTTCTTACCACCAAATGTTCCAAAATCTGCTCCAAAATTTAAAGCCACTGATATAAAAGATGTCTAAAGAAGATTTCACACATAATAATTTTCATTGGTCTTGCACCTTTCTCTCCTATCTTATCTGATCCAAGTGAAAACATCCCTGCCGTATCTGAGATTATCTTTATCTGCCTCAATAACCTCTCTGCAGGTTTTCCTGTGATTTAAACCCTGGACAGGTCAGCAGTCCATCTGATAAAGTCATTAACTCAAAGAAACACAATCAATCTTTAGAGCTAATTCTGCTGCTTCTTGCTGTAAAAACCTGCTTAGTTTTAAGTTTTTCTCTTCACGTTTTATCAGCATTAGAGTTTAGATTCTCTCAAACATCTCTTCTGCTCTACATGGTTCGCTGTTCGATGGGGCTGAAAATCGATACCCAGTTTTTCATCTCTCCTCTGGGATGGAAGGCAGCAGCTCAAACTGCCGTGTCGCTTTGCATCTTCACCTGCAGTATTTCATCATCATCATCATCACAGCCGATGGAAGATGATTGACTCCCACATCCTGCAGAAAAGTCAGACTGGATCTGCTGTCTGACCGTAAGCAAGAAATTCACCCGACTGCTGGGTCGACTTATGAAAGATGCAGGATGTAAAATAATATTCATCATAAACAGAATAACTACAGACTCTTCATATTTACTTTATGAAGACATGAATGTGTCTTTTTAGGTTTCAGCCTCAGGTGACATGAAGTGATTACGTTCACCAGGAGTTTATAAAAAAGCTCTGAAAACCCAGCTTTTAATTTGGTAGTCCACTTCCTCTTACCATCAGGTGTGTTTGTGAATTACCTAAAAATATCTGCAAACTAAATACTTAGCTTCAAACAAAATATTAACATCATAAACTAAATATTTAGCTTGCTACTGAAACATGTGGTTCTGACTGAGCCCTGCTATTTAACTAAATCAAGTTAATTTTTATTCCTGAAAGTGATTAAGAAACGTCTGTCTGACATTAACGTGTCAATCCAGTCATCTTTTATCACTGACTCTGTTGGTTTTGTGTGTTTTCTGTTCTGTTCCCAGGTTCCTCCTGCAGCTCATCTGTTGGGACTTTGAGATGTTTCCCAGAAAGCCTTGAAATGAAATGTTTCAAGTGGGTTTTGGTTCTGGTTCTGGTTCTGGGAGTCTCCTAAACACCCCTAAGAAAGCATTTCTAAGGCTTCTTAAGCAGACGCTCCAGTCACCACAGCGCCGTGTCTGTTTTCTCTGAACACTGCTTCCAGTTGAATTCGTGTCATTACAGCACAGATTTTGTCAGATTTGCCATCAGCATTGATTCTTGTCATATTTTCCTCTGGAGGCGTCGCAGTGACTCCGGCCTCCTCTGATTTATGATACCTGATGTGTTCTGCAGCCGTGTGGCTGTTAATAACTCAGCTCCTCCTTCTGTCCTCCATCCGTGAAGATCAAGCTTGTGAAAAGTGATTACTCACTGACTGACACGCTGCCTCTCACTACAGCCTCCCCTGCAGACCAAATGTTTACTGCGGCCCTTTGAGGGAGCTCTGGGTGCAAAAAGCTCATGATTGAGTCTTTCCCCGTTTGTCTTAACAGACAGAAAACTTTGTAGTTTAATAAAATGTTCCTGTATGTTGACAGATCATTTATTTTAAGTTATTTCAGATATACCTTAAGTAAATATTACATTCAGATTTTTGCACCTAAACTAACCAGATATTGTTTCTCTGAATTCCTGAGGAACATGAAAGGAGCGAGCGCCGTCTCTCCTGTGAGCGACAGCGATGACACGAGGAGGCAGAACCGTTTCTGGTTGACCTCAGTTATTTGTACAAACTTCACTTGTAAGGTCTTTTTGCACCTTAAAAACACTCAGTCTTTAGCAGTTTGCCATCAATAATTCATGACCATAGTGTGTAAAACAGAGATGTTGTGGGATCCTGAACATGGACGACTTCTGCAGCCAAGAAACTGTGGATTTATTCCATAAACTGGGAAATATTAAGTTTTCATTTCTAATGGTATTGATTCTTGATTCCCAGACGATTTAAATATTGCAACAGACTAATAAAAAATTATTTGCAATATAAAAATGTTGGCCAACTGAAATGGATGTTCAGGTACTGCACTGTCTGTTCACACAATCCTTGGTTGTGGCTCCTTTTGCATAAATTAGTGTATCAATGCAACGTGTGATGGAGGAAATCAGGCTGAGGTCTTCAGGAAGTTCAGGTCGATTTGTTTGTCTTCCTGTTGACCAGTCAGGTCAGTTTGGACCACCAGGGTCATTGAAGAAGCTTTTGGTACCTTTGACAGTGTCGGCCGGTACCAAGTCCTGCAGCAGAGTGAGATCAGACTGCTGAAGTTCTCCATCAGGCTCAAAGTTCCCCTCTGACTTCACACATGTTGCTTACATTCCATGTTCTAAAGTCAAGCTTGCAGAAACGTTCAGCTTTAACCAAACTGATTCATGTGTCTCTTTAACAAAGACCAGTCTGCCATTGCAATGAGTTGTACGTATCTGTCCTCTGGTGTTCATACTGAGGCAACAATCCCAGCCCTGAGGATAATGGCGTCCGTTTTGCTCTGGTCTCTGTTTCTTTCCCTCTCTCTCAGGTTGGGACCTTCCAGGAGTTTCAAGGTCTCTGCCTGACTTGTAAGAGTTCTTGAAGCCCTTAAGGTTTTTGCATGCCACTAATATGACCTTGAACCCCAAACTTGTACTCAACCAAACCAGGTAACTCAGGGTTTGGATTAATATCACCTCATTAAAAGGAAACAGAACTTGCACATTACTGCTAAATGGATTAGTGAACCGCCTCATACTGAAGGCTACAGAAGCGTACCTGTCTCTTGGTGTGTTCACTGACTTCCCCCGGCATGTTGTAGGCACTCTTGATTAGCGTCCGGGCAATGTGGTAGTAATACACTGAGATGATGGTCAGAGGGATCAGGAAGTAAACCAGGAAGATCATCACAGAGTGGATTTTGGGATGCATCTGATTGGACAGCGGGTAGGGCACGCAGTTCACGAAGGTGACGTTCATGTTGTCCCTGTGACCCTGAGGAGGCGAGGAACACGAGGAGAACGCGATGAAGAGAGGAGCAAATAGACTGAGACCATCATAAACCTGGCAGTGGAGGGAACCAGAGACAGTTGTCATTTATTAGTAGACTATAAAGGAGAGAACTAGGCTGGAAGAAAACGAGTGTTTGATGGGAAACCCCACTGAGCCAATTGTGTGCAGTTTAAAGACACATCGAGTCTGATCGAAAACATCATCAAAACATGTTGGAATTATGGGCAAATCAAAGCAATGACTCATGAAACAATGTCTGATGATGTCTCCATCATCCTCCTAAATATTTCCAGCTCTGGGTTTGATGTTCTTCACATTAATGTCTCCTGGATGCCAGTGGGGGGGCAGTGGGGGTCGTTATGGGCGTAGTGAGGAGGTCAGCTTCTTCTCCACATACAGAAAACATTTTGGTTTTAGTAAAGGTGCCCATTAATACAGACTATGCTGTTTCTTCTTATTATTCTTTGATTTTTCCATTCCTCTGGCATTGAAGAACCCCATGGAAAAATGCCTCTACATGCAGCTCAGATGAGACCAGAGCGCTTTGAATTCACAGCATGGAGTATCATCTATAAAACCATGACTGCCATCTCAAGTCCTAAATCAAAGCAGTTAAACACCCAGTTATGTTTATTCTACAGAGAAATTCTTCTGTCTCTGCCATATGTTTGTCGAATTTATCTCAGGTTGGATCACTGAGGTAATAAACCCAAATGGGCCAAAGTTTTCTGGAATTTAGTCAATAGCTCCTTTGGTTTTCATTGTGCTAGAACAAGTACCAGAAGAACCCAAAAAATCTTGAAAAACTACGTTTTAGTAAGAAAACCTGAAAGGATAAATGCAGTTTTTGTTGTACCTGCATGGAAATCACTTGTGAGAAAATGGCTTCAGGAACGGCCAGCAGGACGGACAGCAGCCAGATGGAAACGGCTTTCAGACACGTCCAGAAGACGGCGCTAGATGTCTGGATGTCCATCGGGTTCACAATGGCCTTGTACCTGAAGACAGAAAGATGGTAGGAGAGTCAGGTTGAAAGAGAAAATGTAGCAAGAAGCTTCACAGTATGACTTGATAAAACCGACCTCTGTGCTATGGAGAAATAATTACTTGGACTCTCACGGCGAAGAATTAGACTTTCGCCAAACCGCATGAGGAGCAGGAGCAGAAAATGTCTTAAACATCCTTCTGCTCGTAATTGAATCACTCAGCATTTGGAAGCCAACATGGACTGAATGGCTTTACAATTCAAAAACAGAGCAGAAAATCACTGATTGTTCCAGGATGAAATGCATCCTGAGAAATCGAGCTCAATGGGACAAATCCCAGACGGAGTGCTGAAGTGAGATGAGAATCGATAAAACTGCTCAGAGTTGTGGCTCAAGCTCAACTTCAACTGGATCTCAGACTCTCAGCTTCGTTCTTTCTTCATCCCAGCAGATCTTTGACAGTCTGACCACAGAATTAGATGTTTTTGTGGCCGTTGAATGAATAGAAATATTCGATACAGAATATTTCCTGTCGAACAGACGCAGTGTTGATGAGCTCACTGAGCACCAGTAAAGGATTTACTCAGGGTTTACAAGCAGATAACATCTCTCCCCACTGAACAAATTCAAATGAAACATTTTGCTTACATTAAGTAGACAAGTCCTCCCTGTTTATGTGCAGAAGTCTCATATCATCAGCTGCCAAGAAAAAAACTGCTTGATTATAGAAAACAAGAAGATTTAACAAGATGAACAAGAAACGTGAAACTAAAGTTCAAACACCTACAGATCATAAAACCACAGATCTGATCA
Source organism: Brachyrhaphis roseni (assembly GCA_903066815.1). Classification (NCBI taxonomy): domain Eukaryota; kingdom Metazoa; phylum Chordata; class Actinopteri; order Cyprinodontiformes; family Poeciliidae; genus Brachyrhaphis; species Brachyrhaphis roseni. The sequence goes on from CAEFZY010067447.1 coordinate 9,084, forward strand.
ATGTTTGATAAAATCTCAATGAGACACACTGTCTTCCCTTGCTGTGTGATGATGTTGCCTCTGACTGTTGCCCAGTCCAGGTTGTCTTTGACCTTATGACCCAGCTAACAGGCGTTCTGGATCAGTGTCATGACTGTAGCATCTGTTGTCCATGACAGGTCAGCTGATTCTTTGATACTCAGAGTCACACCTTCTCTCACCTGCTGCAGCCTCTGAAACCTGCCTGGAGCCTCCGACTGTGAAACATCACTGAATGTTATTTATCTCAGAGGATGGCAGCTTTTCAGCTCTTTTATTGCTATAATTAAGTAAAGTTGTTTAGGAAAAAATGATGTCCGCTGCCTTTATTTAGTCCTGTCCCCACAGAAAACAAGCATGTCTATCATGTAGGGTAGAAAATAAATCTAATGAGGTCATGAAGCAGGAATATACAAAATAATTTGACCTTTTTAACCCAAACACATTTGTCAACATCAGAGTTTTAATTTGGCCATAAATCTTCCAGCGTTTCCAGTCCACTGACTGATGGTGGTCATAACTTCAGCTGATGTAGCTCCTCAGACCAGCAGACTCATGAGAATAATATCATCTGACCCTTAAACATTGAAAAGACCTTATCTGATTGCATTCATTAATTAAAGACTATATTAATTAATAATGTTCATTATTTACGTTCCCTGACCTCTATTAGAGTCATGCTTTACATAGTGGGTCAGGAAAACAAGCAGATTTGCTCTTCAGGATAAACATCCACAAGTTAAAGAGGCAAGAAAACGAGTAACACGATAAAATACACTGAGAGGCTCCAGGCAGTTTGTCCTGTTGAATGAAGGACTTCTGATTATAACAGAGGTGAGAGTAGATGTGACTGCATTTAAAACCCTGATTGTTCACCACAAAGCAGGTAAATACCGTGGTACCAAGCAGAACCATGTCAATGCATCGGCCATTTTAGCCTCATACAGTTAGCCTTTAGGTCAAACCACAGGATGCTCGTTAAGCCAGGCCTCAGAGTACAGTTGGCCAAACGGCTGATGATCCCCTGCAGGTCTACCTTTAACTGGAAACCCAGTTAGATCCTCTATTACTTTATCTTCTTGAGGCCTCCTGGAGCCACAACTGACCTCACCTCGCCATCCAGCCAGTGTGTGTGAAGACTAGATCTCAAAAGTAGCATCTGCTTTTCATTGGATAATTTCAGTACATTCTTATTTATTGCAAATTTTGTCAGGTTCAAGTTACTTCAGTAACAGTTGTGGGCTTTTTGCTTCCTGTCTCCATCAGTAATTGGGGAGAGGCAGGGTTTACCCCAGACTGGTCGCCACTCCATCACATACAGATGGATAGAAAATCATTTTCTGCTAAATCTACAACTCGCGTTTCCACAGCAGAGTGGAAATTAGGTGAGGTTGGCTGGTTGAGATCCAGCTGATAAAAAACAGAAAACTTGGAAGATGCAGAAAATATTCAATATAGCATAAATCCCCTGACAATTTAAAGGAGCAGAAGCATCATTCAGGTCTGCCTCCACTTCACTTCTTTAAGCATGAAAACTTTCCCCTTAGCCAGCAGTTCTTAAAAGTTCTCCCATGTTCACATATCTCCATGAAACTCAGAATCCGCTACATAAACATTTCCATGAAAAGCAGCTTGCAGCAGCTCTGCAGGCTACAGGCTACTGTTGGGGTCAGCTGCATGATGCAAGGCTGCAGTCTGCCGCACCGATCAGCTTCTACCTGCAGCCGTGATGAGAAAAACAAGCAGGCTGGTGTTGCTTCTTTGTTTTCTGTCAAGGCTGCTGAGGGACTCGACAGCCCCCCATCACAACAGCTATTATTCTGCTTCTGCCTCAGAAGTTTCCGGAGGAAAGAAACGGAATATAAAATCCTGCCTCTGTCTCTGTTCTAACTAATAGAAAGCTCAAATTAATCATTAAAGAATCTCCGTTTGTTTTCTGGTCCAAATGCAAACAGCAAATAAATGTGTAGTCTTTCTCCCAGTGACGTAAACGATGAAAAACGACCAGCGATTGGATGGCTGAGCCTGCGAAAAAGACAAAGGGGAAGCCGGAGCACTTTAATCATTCTCTGTGCATTTTAAACTCCTCAGAGGCGAAGCATATCCGTGATTTAGCAGCACAGTCACACGGAGCAGGATTAATTCAGACCTGTGACTATCAGCCATCTGTTAATGCACTGCAGCTAAGAGCTCCATAAGTTAGACTGAATTTAAACAGAGATACCAAACTGGACGCTCAGAAGATTTACAACCTCAAATGTTCACATCAATTTAGAATGTAAAAACATGAAGTTCCTGCTGTGTGTTTGATACAAGTGCAGATAAAGATACTTTTATCCCTCAAATGGAAGAGAAAGAATATAGAACAATGTAACTTTAAAACCTGTAACAACCCTAAAAACAGCTAAGAAAGTCAGAAACATGAACAGAATCTAAGTGGATGCACAAAATGAGAAAGTTTCCTAATCTTTGGAGCTCCATTGTCCTGCTCTTATGCTCATTTTCTTTATTTTTATCTCCATGTATGACTTATAGATCAAAGAATAAATAATGGTGGCCAAAAAGTGCAAAAATGCAGCAAACGGCAAAACGCACTGCAAACACAGAAACGATCCGAGCTTCAAAAAACACAAATGAAACATAAAAATGCTGAAATCTAAAATGCTGCAACCACAGGAAATAGAGGCAAAGGGAAAATGATGCAAAAGATGAAATACTGCAAACTCACGCTGCAAAAACGGAAGTCCTCCAGACCACTAGGGGGAGTCTGGAGTAGGTAATATCACCTGTGTAAATATGCTGCTGTATTATTGTAAAATACTGCATGGTTGAAATAGAAATGTAGCATAAGACACTTTTTCTTCCTTCCTCTAACTTTCTTCTGACTTGAATCACTTCTTTACTGCGTGTCTGGAGGTCGACTCCCCCTGGTGGTCTGGAGGTCATTTGTTTGTGGAGTGAGTTTTTCAACATTTCATTCTTGCTGCTGTTTTTTTGTTGTTTACTGAATTTTTTTTTGTTGTTTACTGAATTTCCCTTTTGCTTCTGTTTTGTATGATACACCATTTTGTGTTTGTACCGTTTTCTGTTGCATTTTTGTTTCAGTTTGACATTTTCTGCATGTTTGCATCTGTGAGCCACCTTAATAAATATCCTGCCATCTTCCCTTTCCTAACTGCTGGCGCAGTGGCAGTACTTTTGCAGAGTGCAACCTCTAATTCTCTTTCACTATATTTCAGTTCTTGTCTTTCCAACCTGGCATCAAAGCTCCCTTTAAACTGTTAAATCTCAGCTGTTCAACAGAAATGTTTCAACAGGATTTCTTAGACATGACCTCTAGTTCTCCAGCGATGACAGATTGTTTGAGGCTTGAGCTCCTGTCTGAGTTTGTTCTCTGATGAAGAGCGATTCTTTTGGGCTTCTTCTCCTCCCACTCAGGATTTTCTGAGTCTCTGCGGCATCTTATTGTTTATTTTCATCCATCAAGTAAATTCAGGATTTCACTGAAGGAACTTGATGTATGTTAGCTTTTCAGGACAATGGCTGCACCGGCAGCCTGTCAAGTTGCTCATTTTTATTGTTTATTAATGAGTTCATATCATTTTATTAACAAAACAAGAGATTGGTAATGCACTCTTTTTATTTTACTTATTAAAACTTGGAGTTAAGAGAGTTTATGAACATTTCATAAGCTACTAGTCAATATGTTTTGATGATCTATTTTCTACAGAGATTTATTTTATTTTATTTTATTTTGATTTATTTTGAAAAACTTCTAAAACTGAAAAATTGGGTCATTTTTGACAAAAATTATGGAATTATTAATAATTTTTAAAAATCACATTATAATCTATCACTTCAAACTCTGTGACTCGAATTAAACAGAAATGTTTTGTATTAATTCTGTATCAAAAGTCCACATATTCAGTGGACTTTTGATCTGAATGTGATGGATAATGTTTGTCCAGGTTTCTATAGCAACTAAAGAGGAAAAGTGTGTTTCACTAACCAGGTTTGACGTTTCTGTCAGGCTGTTTATTCTGAGACAAAAACCAGAATAAGGTTGAAAATGGTGAAGTCTGGCTGAAGCTTTCCTGCTGCTGCTGAGTTTACAGAAACCCGCGGCGCCGCTCCGTCTTCCTGATGCAGGCAGGACGACGTCAGGCTGCTGCCATGCACAGACTCTCACCAGGTCACACATCCAATCAGAACACAGTCTGCTCACTCAGGACCCAGAGCCGGAACCTCCTGCTGTTTGAGTCATTAATGGAGCTGAGAATCAGCTGCTCCTCCAGGAGCTGATGATGTTAAATATGGAGACAGTGTGCAGCAGCTGGACACATGAATAAGATCACAGCTGGTGTCTTCCACTCTGAGCTCCTTCAGGAAAAACTAAACCTCCAAATTAATGTCCAAGAAAAACCAATAGGAGTACCTCACAGCTGTGTGCTCGAGTCCCAGAGGATCTATTTCTGCCTGGATGCTGCGGCGCCGTCGATGTAGTTGGTCGTTTATCTGAATCTGTTTTACTGATCAGAATAAAACAGTGACTGCTTCCCTTGGTGTAAACCTCCCAAACTGGAACCAGATCATTTTTAGCTCAGAGTTTTTCTGCTCTGAGTTGTAGATTATTTCAGACTCTAAGTACAGAAACACTAAGCAAGCAAAAAATATGGCTGAATACACAGTACAGATGAAAAAATACATGAATCAGTTTCTCCAGTGTAATAAATTTCTTTTTGCAGCAAATGTCAATGTCAATATTAAATTTATTTATACAGCACTTTGAAAACAAGTTTAAAACTTCACCAACGTGCTGCACAAAAACCATCATAAAATAAGTTGAAGAAAAGAATCAGATGGATCAGATGGATCAGATGGATCCCTGCTGCAGTTCACCTGAATCGATTAAAAGTCAGAAAGTTTCTGACTTTTAATCAGAAAGTCAGAAACTTTCTGATTAAAAGTTAATCAGGAGTTAATGAAGGAGTTCAGCTGTTTGATTCAGATGTTGGGTCAGGCCGTCCAGCTCAGCTGCTTCATCAAATTTTATCTGAATTTATTGAATCAGTTGATGATAAAAAAAAATCTCCGTCAGTCTTTCTTTGAACAGTTTTGTTTTTCAGTCAGCTCCGTCTTTTCCCCCATAAAGGATCACCAGGTCGCTACAAGCTGCAGATATTTTTTGTCCACATGAAGCAAAGATGAAAAACATGCACAAACTTTTTGTCACATTTTACATCCACGGCTGTTTTCTTTCCACTTTGATGGATTTAATGTCCCCCAACATGAAGCAGTGTTCCTGGAGGTTTTTAATGCACTCTGAAGTTTTTAATGTTCTCTTCCATCCATCAGATTAATTCTTTAAAACTCCACAGAGGAACCTGGAGCTCCTCCAGCAGCTGCGACGCAGAGTCTGAAAGCCGAGTGGTCTGTCTTCGCTCAGAGACCTCAGCAGGTCCTGCGCTTCACCTGCGGCTCCTCTCAGCCTTTCAGCAGAAAATCCTCCTTCATTAACCAGAAGCTGGAGTTCAGCTGTGCACATTGTGAAACACACCAACCTTATAAAGTTTGTGCCCTTTTTCAGAAACCGTCATATTTGCAGTTGGGAATAATTGCTGTGGTTCTGGCATGAGGAGAATGTAATACGATTTAACCTTGCAGTCCCACAGACTCTGGTGATAAATGGATCAGACCTCAGACAGATGAGTTTCTATGCAATAAATACTACAGAGTTTCAAGGTTTTACAGGTTCGCTTTGAGAAACAAAAGAAAGTTTCACTGCTTCCTGAGGTAAACCAGATCATGGCACTTGAAATGTAGAAATGTAATGGAGCCGGGAAACGGCTGAATAAAGTGACTGAGATGAATGAACAGCCGTCAGTTACCAAAGAATAGATTAGCAGATTATAAAACCTAACAGATCATTTTCAACTTGTTGAAGTCTGTCTCTTTCTGAAAAAGACAAGCCACTTCAGACTTTAATGAATCACTTTACATATTTTCAAGTCTGACATGACAATAAGAAGCTGCTGATATTTCTTTCCTTGTTTAAATCCTAAAGGATTCAAAACCAGATTAAGACAAATATCTAAATGTCTTAATCTGGTTTTGAACTTTGAAATGTCTTAGCGTTCTCTGCTTCCCCTAAATTGATTTCCAAACCACAAATTCTTGGCAGTTTTGTAAACTTTCAGTCGCATCATGTTTATCATCTGTGTTGAATTATTGGTTATTGACTGATCAGAATTATTAAAGTTTATATTTCTGCTGTTGTTTTGAAGTGGATGAAGGCTGTTTAAAGTCTGCTGTACTCAGGTTGTCTCTTCTTTTCTGTAACATTTATTTGAAACAAGAAACATACAAAACAAAAATAAAACACAGACAGTAGAGAAACATATAAACATGGAACCTAAGAGCATTATACAGCATGTAAATCATATTTTACATTAAATTGGTGCTTGAGGGTTGTAGCCTTTCAGTTAGCATTAGCTTCGGCTAAATACAGTACTGGCATAGATCTTCATAACCCACAAGAAGCTGCCCTGTGATTGGCTGTCTGCGTTAACGAGCTTTTGGAAACGTGTCAGATGATTTCTGCTGACATCCAGAGCTTCAGACATCTTTAAATCAACCAACATTATTTTCACAAATAAAACATCACCAACCAGACAGGCTCTGTGGAAACAAAGTACAGACTTCCTGTCCTCTTCACGCTCCGCTCCATTCCTCTCCTCATCATCCTCCCTCCTGACCCTCTTTTATCTGTCAGAAGCAGCCATTTCCTACCATTAAAACCCATCTCTCTAAGTAGCAGACTTCTTCTTTGTTCTCCTATCACAACTCTTTGTGTTGACACTTTAGTGGCAGATAGCTGTGAGAAAAATCAATGGCAGATTCAAAGGTGGGAAGAAATGCTTTCTTTCTTTCTTTTGCTCAGATTCCCTTTTTCCTGCCAGCTCTCCGACTTTCATCAACAGAAAGAACTTTTATTTCTGTGTATCAGGTCGGAGTGAACCCTGATTTTTTGTTTGCTGAAGGAAGAATCTGTTTCCAGATGTGATACAGTTGTGGAAAATAGCTGAGTAAATATCCAAACATCAACTTTTTCTCAGGAAGTACTTTCTAGTGAGGTCACTGATGAGATTTTACACCAAACACCAACATAAACCAAAGAAAAACCAAAGAATACAAACCGATTTTTCTCCCGGCTGTAAGTGACAGAAAAGCTTTGTCCTTCCAGCTGTAATCAGTTCAGAGAAAACTTCAGCTCAATGGGGTATCACTGTCCCTGATGTTGATAGGAAGTGATTTAGCTTCAGTTAGTCAGACCAATCTGTGTTAAATATCCATTAGGCTTGTGTCCTCATCAAGGACCTTCAGGCGAGTCAGGAGCCACTGAGAGCTCGTTAGTGGCCTTTAGCCTCGCTAGGGGCCCACTGGAGACCACCAGGGTCAGAAACACAGCTGGGTGAGAAGCAGATCTGGAAATGAGTTTGCTGTTAGGCTAATGTTATGGGCTTTCAGATGGATGGTGCTGAACAGAAGCGGTTTGGAGGAGGAGGAGCTGCAGCTCAATGGCAAACAGGAAGCTGGAAAATGGTGATTAAAACAAGAGGCTGGTCACCTACAGGAGCAGTGAGTCAGGACGTTTTAGGACAAATTCACATTTTGCACATTTTTGTACTTCCATTTGGGTTTCTAAAAACAGTCCAAGTGCTTAAATTAATCACTCTACTGGGTTTTTTTATAAGTTCATGGGTTTTTTGTGCGTCTGGAAAATGATCTTTTCAAATACAAAGTCACAAATCAGCAGGCCCTGCCCCCTTACATAGCAATCCCAGCGAAACCCAGCCTGTTACCTAGCAACCCAAACTGAGTTCCAGCATGTTTGGTCAGCTGGTTTTACCACTGTATCCGCTGTACAATGGCTGCTGGAAAAGACAACTTAACATCCAGAACCCACTGGAAGCATTTTGTTGGTCGTGCAGGAGGCTCCACTTTTGCTTTTCAAAGATATCCGGCTGTATAATTGCGCATCTATCTGCAGCCATTTTCACATGAGTGTAAATGTTGAGTTGGGGGGCGTGGCCAGCAGCAGCTTATTTGTGTTAAAGTGACAGAGACCTTAAAACAGCTGAAAATAGGCAGAACTGAGCAGAGTAAAAGAATGACATGTTTTGTATAATCCACAGAGGTCACCTTTAAGTTTCAGTTGGACATCTTTAAGAAGAGGATGTAGGAAAATAGTGACTCTCATCCTTCCAGAACTTTAAACAAATAATTTAAGCAATTAGCCACAGTGAATCTTTAAGAGCATTCCTTCTGACAGCTCTGTGAAATGTTCTACCGAGGTGATAAACTATATGAAAGAGTAGCTGATGATGAAGTCATTAACAGAGGGAGAAAGGATTTATTTTCTCAGGGTTTTAGTTTGTAAAGGTGTGAAATAGTCATTTCCACCTCCTGTTTGGGGATTCTTACATCTCTGAGCTTTTATGTTTCCTGTAGAAATCCGTTCACAACAATGCGAGCGGTCGTGTTTAAAATGAAGGAGGATGTTGAAGCTGCCAGGAGAACCGCTTCCTGAAAGCCATTAATGAGACGGATTGTTAGCTCAGTGCCGCGGAGTTTTCCTGCTTTCACACAACGCTCTTCACACTCTGTTGGTTTAGTCACATTTATATAGTCAGTGCTGCTACTGCAGGTCCAGCAGGTCCACCAGGTTGGTGTCTACACCTTGTTAGTGTTATAAAGAAGAAGTTCTGCTCCCAGCCAGAAAAGGACAGAACATTTCTCTGAGCTGGTCCTCACATACTGACACTGTTTGGTTTTTACAAACTGGAGTTCTGCAGCCGACCTGAAGGAAAACGTCCAGACACTTTTTCCCCTCAGGCTCTCTGATGAACACAATGAACGCCTCCCAGCCTGCCAGCTTCTCTGCTGGGAAGCAAAATCAGTATATTTGCAAAACCACAACCTGCCTGTTTTAACTACAACTGACTTTCTCTAAAGTTTTCATATTTTTGCTTAATCTCTGCATGCTGTCAAATCACTTCTGCAAACAACTTTGGCCATTAAGACTTTCTGATTCAACTTTCTCTGCAACTCATTCCTTCCCAAGCATTATCAACCGTCATGAAAACATTAAAACAATAAAAACTGCATCTGACATGTTTAGCAGCATTTCCTCATTGTCTTCTGAAGAATGAAGAATTGTAAACCCTTCTTTACGGTTCTTTGTGCACCATAAAGAAGAAATACATATTGCATAATATAAAAACTGGCAAATAAGACAGAATGGATCAGCTCTTCATTCAAGGAATATTAGAAAATGAGTAAATTCAGCTTCCAGGCTGTAGTTTAACAGATTTTCCTGCAGCTTGATTTCTGACCTTATTCAGTTTATGCTGAACATGCAATTAACAGAACCACTGATGAGTTTATCAGTGGTTCTGCATCATCACCAGGCCTTTGCTCTGAATTTTTAGATTCTCATAGTTTTTATCTGATTTAGTGATCAGTACTCAGAAAGCTGTTATAGTGGGTAATTCTAACGTTCAGAGGCTAAATGTTGAATTTAATGCTTTGTAAGACCCAATTAGCTTTATACAAAATCTCCTACTCACTGTTGTCTTCATAAACTTGATCTTGTGCTGACAAGCTGCATGACATCTCCTCCTAACTCTATTTAATTTACAATCTCTTTCAAATTAGCATCATAAACTAAATATGACTGTATTGTATTTTAGCTGGAATCATATTGGAGTGGATGTATGAACTGCTCTCCATGGCTCTGGGTTTGTTTGGATGTGAATGGATCTGTTTGCCATGTAAACAGATCCAGTTCAGAAAGTATTGGTTGTAATTTCTGTGCACAATAAGTTGAATTCAGCCTAAATGAGCATAAAACCCACTGAGCAGGTAATGACTCAGACCAAACATCAACTGGAAACTTATGAAACAATCAGAAATTAAAAGTTGGTGTCAGAATATGAACCAGTTTAAATGAACTACCAAAACAAACCTTTAAACCTTCTAATTTGTATATTTTAATGAAATAAAGGGATGTTTCAGATATCTTAAAACCTGCAGATGTTCCTTTGAAGGTCAAGAGGAGGATTTAACTAGACTCTATGTTCATGAAGAGCCTGAAGTGTTCATCTGCTTTCCAGTGTGACACTTAATGCTCTGACCTTTTCTGCAGACATGCATGCCAGGTCCTGTTTTGTTCATCCCAGTAGAGCCCAGACTCATGTATAAAAAACAGCGACAAGAAACATGCAGAAAGGTCCCATCAGTAAAACCCAAAACAAGCAGAGTGGCTCTTATTTTGTAATTTAATCTGAAATTTAAGTCATCAGAAGATTTTATTTCTCTTCATGTATAAAACCCGGAGCACAGAATCAAATGTTTTTTATTATAGCTGTAATGATTGACTGTCAATGATTGTGTCAATTGTTCATGTTGAATAATTTCTTCTGACGTTTTTTGCTCTTTTTTTGCTGTTGGAACCATTTTATGTGTTAATATTTACTATGTATTGTTTAATATTTAATATTTATTACAATAGTTGATAAAAGCATGCAGCAAATAACCTCCCATGAAAAGTTCAGTCCTAGAAAATCCAATCAAGTTTTCTTTGCATTATATTTCTTCCAGCAATTCCATTCTAACTTAATTATTTCTTTCTTTTAAACCCTCCATGGCTGTAAATGTCAGAGTTTAAAAATCGTAGCAATTCATTTCTTAAAACACATGCTGGAGTTTTGAATAATTAACACACCTGGAAACCTGAGCTACTCTTCTTTTTCCGTGACATTATTAAAATTCAGACGAGCCTTCGGAGATTTAACATATTCAATGTTTTCCAATGAGATGCACATAAATATTGTATGTCAGCAGCACTGACTCACTGCTCCCCCTCAGCATTAATCATCTCATCATATTAAACCTGATGCACAGCAGAGTCTGCTGGGACAAACTGGAGGGAATAAGCCATAAGTGGCAGTGAAACCGCTGCACTCTGTCGCTGCAGATTCATATTTACAGTCAGGAGTCGTGGTAGCGACAAATGTTGTGAAAAAATAATAGAATCATAACTCAGAGTTTAACACATTAAAGTATGTGAAAGGTTAAATCTGGTGTATTGGACCCTTTGTTACATGACGTCAACATGTCGCCCCGTCTTCCTGCTGGAGGGTAAAAAGCTACTAGCTAACGATGACTAGCATTGATTTTAGCTGATAAGTTGTTAATGTAACGCCCTAAATCTTAAACTTGTGCCTGACATATTAAGAGAAAAAGGAACATAGTACTTTGCTACTAACTGTCGACTCTAAGACAATAACAAGGTCAGTAAAAGAGTTTTAATTTAGAGAAAAAAAAGCATCGAGGGAGAGGGAAATAGTTCAGTTATGCTAGCTTGACTTTGACAACCGTAGCATCTAGACGTGAGGAGAAATTCTGTGGGTTTGGGTTCAGTTAATAAATAAAACGTGGCGACCAACTCTGACAGATCATCAGTATAGCAGGTGTTTAAATGAGCTAATTGACAACTGCTGTCAGTAGCAGTAGCTAAGCTAACACAGCTAATGTTAATAATCCCAAAATAAACACCAAGCGTAAAAACATAAAACTGTGACGGACTGAATGTTCTGTTCAGTGTGTGGGAAACGTTTGAGTGTTTAGTGTTGAATTCTGAAACATAAAGTGGGGTTGTTGCCAGTTGCTATGGCAACAAGTCTGTGTGTAGTCGCTGACACAGAGAGCGAGAAAAAGTTGAAATGTTCTTCAACAATATTTCTGCGTTATTTCTCCCTTTGCTGTGGATCAATGCACTAAATGAATCATCTCCAAGTTTCATTTTATTTATGGAGCAAGGCCTCCATACATATCTAGATCACATATATCTATCAATGAAGGACAAGCTGGTGTCTCTGTTTACAGACGTGTGAATAAAATATGGATTATGATGTTTGGGTCAGAGGAGCAGACAGAGAAGAAATGAAATAACTTTCCTTCAGTCTGACAGAGCTGATTAAATTAGTCACAATCAGCTTCTTTTACTTAAATATCTGTTCAGGAGGGGAAATAAAACCTCAACAGACACAGAGGATAAATCCAGCTGACTTAATGGACCGGAGCAGAAAGTTAAACGTGGGAGGGAATGATATTTTCACACATCGCTGGATCATTTGATCGGATCGGAACCGGCCGGCTGTAAATCCTCTGCTGTCTGTGCGCCGTCCCTCTCTGCTGTCAGAGTTTGAACTGATGCTCTCAGCCGCCTGTTAGGCTCATTCAACAATTCACCGGACGGACATTTACGACGCACAGAGGTTTACGCAGAGCGTGCTCGGCGCGCTGCTTCTGCCTCCACTGCGCCGTGAGAGACGTGATCTCCTGTCTGACCGTCACGTCATTACTGCTGATCACTGATTAGTCTGTCTGAGCGCTGACTGATCATTAATAACCAATGACAGGCTCTGACGCATGAAGCACTGCCTTGATTAGCAATTAACGTCCTAATTCTTTATGAAATATTTAGCTCTGGACGCCCTTTGTCTGTGAAATCGCACAAAGTCAGAGTTCCTGCTGGGTTTAAATCCAAGGTTGGCTCCGTGAGAACCAGCAGGGCAAAGAGAACCACACTGATGGTTCCCCTGGCCCCTTCAGGGGCCCCGGTTAGCTCACAAAACAGGGACAAAAAGAAAAGTGCATGAAATTCATTTGGATTGTTGATGATTCAAACACAAATAAAACAATATTGAAATATAATAAAGACCAAACTCATCCACTAAATCTGACTGATGTTGATTTTGGTCGACTGGAACAAAATGCTACTTGGTAAATATGAAAAAAACTACAGGGAATTATTTTAGTAATTTGAGAATGAAATGTTTTCAGCATCCAGTTTTAATTACACCATAAACTTAAATATAAATTCAAAGATTCACCAGGAATTTACAGCACATATTTCTGCAGCTTCAAATTTGAGAAGCAAAAGATGCAAGAAGAAAAACATGGATACACAAGATGATAGAGGATCAAATCTGGAAAAACAAATATTTGTTTACTCTTCTTTTTCCATATTTCCATAACTGAGAGAATCTCAAAGTGTAAAACTAACAGAATCGTTTCTGCATCATATGAAGACAACAGATTCACACAGAAAATCAGAAACCCAGACCTGCTGATCAAACTGCAACATTTCATCTGAAAGAAACATTTTGTGGTTTTAAATTTTATGTAAAGTTTTTTTTTTTTTCCCATCACTCAGATCATTCACTTCCTGCTCGTTTACAACAAGAACATTAATGTTAGATTCTTGCTTTATTCTAGTCTTGTTTCTTACTTACATAAATCAGAGATAAACAGTTTAGTGGAACCAGTAGTAAATATGAATAACTGGTTTCTGATACATTTTGACAGATTATGAGGCAGATTAAATTCATATAAATGAACATAACTTTCTATCTGGTGATTTTAATGTGAAGCTCTTTAACATTTCTAGCTGCTGTTTGATTCTTTTTATTTATGTATTTATTTACATGTTGAAGTCATTGCTGTTCTGGTTGAATATTTTTTTATAAAACATGTTTAATAAACAGCATTTCCATACTTCATATAAAGCGGTGTGTGACTTTTTTCCAGACGAACGGTCCTGGAGCGGTTACAATAATCGACCCTGGCAACTGTGACCCACACGTCACTGTGAATGTGATTTACACGCCGTGAACTCAGATAATATGATTCATTAGACGCCTCTGCTGGTTTGATTCCAGATTTTCTCTGTCATTCATTAGCGAGGCGGACGTTGATGCAGGGAGGAGCGTTCGGTCAGAACAAGGTGATGACATGACCAAAGTGTTACTTAATGTTTTATTACATGATTTAAAACTAATTATTCTGATATTTCTATGTGTCATTGTTGTATTGTTGTGGTTTAAATGTCATGTTGGATGGCTGTGGTGTGCCTTTTTCATGATGTCCTTGAATGCAGCACAATTTCCATTGATTTTAAACCATAAATGAGCCAAAAGGTTGTAATAAGTATCCATCAGAGATCTGCAGTAAGGTGTGCTGTGGTGGCGTAGCGGTTAGCGCGACCCACATTTGGAGGCCTTGAGTCCTTGATGCGGCCGTCGCGGGTTCGACTCCCGGATCAGAAACCGCATGTCTTCCCCCTCTCATTACCCCCTTCCTGTCAGCCTACTGTCTAATTCCCCTGGTGGGGGGGAAAAAAGAGATCTGCAGTAAGATGGTAGTCAGAAGGAAACTTTGGGGGGGAAAACAATCAACCTTGGAAATGTGATAAAGAAAGGAACTGATGACACAAAAGAGACGACTCCCTGCAGCTTTCATTGGCTCCTTTCTTCTATCTATTTCAAGACTTTTATTGTGCCTTTAGTAACTCACCAAATGACTTTTAAAGAACCTCTGAGCTTCCTTTAGGACTCCGGGGCCTCCAGGAGCTCCAGGTCTTATTCTGAATATTTTAAGTTCTGAACTCTCTCTGTTAAATATTTTGCTGCAGTAAATGAGATGACATCAGAGGGATGCAAGTGCTCTGAGAAAAAATGATGTTACAGGTGGCTACTTTCAACACAGTTTATAATTCATACCAACATATACAGCAATGACTGAAGTAATCGAGAAGGTTCATGAAACCGTCTCCTTTGACTTATCTCAAAGGAAAATTAAATGTGGTCATAATCATATCATCCAATAACTAATCCACTTCATTTGCTTTTGCCATTCAAATCTTTGGCTGTTCGGTTGGAGAGATTTTATGTTTTATCTTTGTGTCAGTCTATTTGCTGTTATTGCCTCTGAAATGTTACCATTGTGGGACAACAAAGGATATTTCTACATCTTCTATTTCTTCTATAAAGGCCGCACCTTCAAAGCCAAGTTTATACAACTTATCTGCAAAATAAAGTTGATTTGGGGTTTAGTTAGGAGAGCACGTGTTAAATGTCAAGTGGGTTGGAAAGATTAAATGACAAAGCTAAAGCAACGTGACAAAATAACCTGAGCTGAAATGTCCCAGTCAAAGTCTAAGAAGTGTCTCCTTAAGAGAGCTGAACAAACCTTAAAGATGTTGCTCTTATTTCCTCCAGACCCATTAAAACATGAAGTCCCACCTTCTGATTTATGGAGAAGCAATGAGCTGATTAATTCGTCCTCTGACCGATCGGCTCCCAGCTGAGGAACATGAGCACCACCTCTTCGTGGAGCTGAGCCTCCACCCAGTGATTTATCACCGGCAGCACTGAACTCTGTCTGCTGGCTCTGGTGGCTCCGTTTGTTCAGCTGCAGCATCACAAACACCAGAACAAGGCCAGCTCTCCTGAAGCCTGCTCCACTCTGTCCCTCTCATTCACTGTTTCTTTTAAGTCTTTTTTCTCCTCATCATATCTCACATCTACAATTATTCTTATTATTATTATTCTGCTGTTGTTCTGCGTTACAACGGCGCCCTGAATGATGGACCTGAGCAAACCAATCTGTCTTTCTGACATAATATCTTTAATGCTCACAGATTATAGTGCAATCTTTTTATTAAGTTTCATGAGATGAATGCTGATTTTTTTTTTCAGTTCAGTCAGAACCATCCAGTTCTTTTCACTTACAGCAGAGATCTTCTGGAAAATGTCTAAAAGCTGAACCTAAGAATTAAGTTTTTTTTCTTATTTCTGCTCTGAGCTTTTGCAGATCCTCCCTGATCAGAAATGTTCAATTTGACATTTAGATCAACTTCAGTTATTGTTTTGTTTTTGTTTTTTTTTTGTAAAAAATTAATAAATAAATATATACGAACTAATACATTACATAAAAATCATTCATTTTCAGGCATTATAGCTCTATGTATTTTTAATGATTCTAGCTTACATTTGATGAAAACTAAAAATTCAAATGATACAATAATGTAAATTAAGGGTTGTCTTAGTGGTATGCAATAAATATGCAATGTTTCTGTTAGACTTTTTCCTTCCACTTAACTTTCCATTGATATGGACAACACTTATGTCAGCAGTCTTATGCACGTTTATGTTGTGCATCAACTGGTTTTAACTTTTTTAATACAAAATTAATTGTCGTTGTTCTGATGTAGTATTCCTATTTTATTTTTATTTGAATTAAATCTCCATGAAGAGAATCTAAAAGCTAATTTTATAAGCCATAAGGTTCAAAATGAGGCTCGTGGGCTAAATGTGGTCCACAGTATGATCATATTTGGCCAATGAAAGAATTCCAAATGTCTGTTAGCTGACCTGCAAATACACAGCAAAGGCACCATTTTCACTACAATTCCCAGAATGCTCTGCTGCTACCAAAGTTATTTTTCATTTGAATTCTTTTATAGGTTCTTACTACAAAACTGTGCTTGTTTTGGATTTAAAGTTAAACCAAAGCTTAAGTTTGTTTCATAATAAACATTTATTATGGTAAATGAACAGAAGGAAAAACTTTTTTTCAACAAATATCCAGACTGATCTGCGACTTTATCCAAGTTTTTAATTGATGTTAAAACTTGGATAAAGATGTAGATTTTTACTTAAATGTAGAATATAATAAAATCTCCCAGGAATGTATCAGATGTACTAAACTAAAATAAACTAGTAAACTATGTGTGAGAGACGCAGCAGCTGCATGAAAATCAGCCAGCAGGTTGTATTTCTTCCAGCTGCAGATTAAACTGCAGGAGCAAAACTCTGGTGAGTTTCTGAATCAATGCTCTGTGAAAACAAATAGTTTCTGGTGTGAAATCGTCTCAGCTGGAGAGACCAGAATCCCGGCTGAGCAACAGAAGGAGGCACTGCAGGAAACCAGGAGGATGGAAACCAACAGAGCCTGAACTGATTCTGATGACTTCATCCAGACAGGAGAACAAACATCCTTTATGAATCTGATCAGCAACCAGTGAACATTAAAACATAAAAAGTCTGAGTCACTTGATCATCATCTGTCCTGTAAATGTTTCATTCATCCATCAACCCTGGTCCCTGTCGCGGTCGGGAGATGCTGGTGCCTCTCCAGGCTGGTTCACCCTGGACAGGTCACCAGTCTGTCACAGGGCTGTTTCATTCATGCAAACCTTAAATTCAGCAAAAGATAATATACTAAAGCTTGAAATTCTTTTTCAACTTTTTTTGGTCAGCACAGATTTAAAGAGCAACAGATCAATGAAGGAAAACTCTGCAGGAGAACGATAAAGAAACTGTCTGACAAGCACCAGATAAAGGACTCAAGATGGATTGATCCACCAGGAACCTCTGCCCCAAAAATAATCACAAACCCTTGAGAAATGTCTGTGAAGTAAAGCAGAAGAAATGGTTCTGATTGGGTTAAAATGGAAGTTTGGAAGAGTCAAGGTGAGACTTTCAAACCTAAAAACAACATACCAACCGTCAAGCATGGCGGTGGCAGCATCATGCTCTGGACTGGTTCCCTACTGGAACATTCTGCACAACGTTACGGTGGCCGGCAGGTGCCAACACGCAGCAAGCATGAAGATATCAGGAAATCCAGGAGTTTGTTTCCATCTGCCAGGACGGCTTCGGAAACGTGATTATCCAGGAAAACGACGACACAAAGCATCCCGCTAAAGCTCTACAGACAATGAGGTGAAGGTTCCAGAGTGGCCCAGTCAAAGCCCAGACCTGTTCTCAGCTGATCCAAATCAACCTGATAGAGGTTTAACAGTTCAGCAGGAAGAATGGAGGAAAACTGCAGAGCAGATGAACCTGACTGAGAAGAAGTGAATATTTATCCAATCACTCCTTTTGACTTACATACTTTTATGTAATTGTTATTTTGAATAAATCACTTTCACTTTGATATTAAAAGGTTTTTTTCAATGTTTTTGTGGGAAAATGTCAGATTTTATTGTTGATGATTCAATGAAAGGGGTGAAAACTTTTTACTGATTGTTCAGCTGGAGTTTGTTGATGCCTATAAAAATGTGGCTGATGTGAAACTAGAAACCAGAGATCAAGAGCAGGAATGAAACTCCAGTTTTGTGTTTTTGATTTAAAAATAAATCAAAAACAAAAGGAACAAAAATCACTGTATGAAGGTTTGAATTTATTCTGGATTTTTTTTTTTACCCCCACAGGGTGAAATTATTAATTTAATCCAGACTGGACACATAGCAAACATATTTTTCAGTTCTTAATTAAAAGCTGATTCTATCATTTTCTATTTTTAGGAAAATCGCATGCAACCTGATGCTGCAGAAATGTCATATTTCTGTGGATTTTGTCTGTTCACCATCAGAACTCCTGCAGCTTTTCCTTCCAGCAGATAAAACTTCACCGGGTCCTCCTACCTGTCCGCGCTGAGAACCGTGAGCGTGAACACCGACACGCCGACTGAGGTGAGCTGGATGACGGGGATGAGCTTGCACGCCGCCTCGCCGAACACCCACTCCTCCGAGAAGTACCGGAACGCGTCCACGGGCACGCAGGTGACCAGCAGGAGCAGGTCGCCCGCAGCCAGGCTGGAGATGAAGATGTTGGGCACGCTGCGCATGGCGCTGTTGGTGATGAAGATCTTCACCAGCATGATGTTCCCCAGCAGACCCACGGTGATGATGAGGATGTAGACAGAGGTCATGACGCAGCGCACTACGAAGTGCACCGTCTCCCCGCCGTCGGAGGCCCCCCACCAGCCGGGCTCCACGGTGGAGTTGGGGGTCAACGCCTCGGGGTCTCCGGGGGGAGCCGGGGAGAGGTTGGAGAGGAACTCGTCATCCATGCTGGGGAGGAGGGGAACTCCAGCTGCAGGAGCTGCTGCGCGTAAAACCAGCGCGGTGGTGCAGCTGGATCAGCCTGAGAGCGGAGAGAAAAGTTTGAAGCAACACTTGATCTGAGGGCTGCAGGTCTGAGCCGCAGAGTGAGCAGAGGCAGGGAGCTGAGCGCGTAAAGAGGAGCAGGAGGAGGAGGAGGAGGAAGAGGAGGAAAAGGAGGATGCACCTGTTGGAGAGCAGCCTCCCTCTCTGCTGTGCGCGCGCTTCATTCAGCTCGTTTTCCACGAGCATCAATAAATCAGGAGGATGAACCACAGAAAGCCTCGGCAGAAGAATCTCGTTCTTAAAACTGCTGTCATGTTGGGGAGCGAAAAAAGTGGCAAAACTAAATCAAACCCGTTTCTGTCTGTTCGTTATTTACTGCATGTTCCGCGTGTTTATACTGGAACCCAGCTGTCTGCTGTGTGTGTGTGTGTGTGTGTGGGTGTGTGCGGGGGTGTGTGCAGTTCTCTACCAGTCCAGCTCTTTCTTGGCTGGCTTCTTGCTGTTGTTCTATGATCGTTTCCAGGAATCGCCCAGCTGGAACATTTCAGTTGTAATCTGAATTCCTTCCTGAGGTTCCAGTGATAAAAATATGATCATTATTCTTCTACAGTAACTTTATCAGAGCATTTTTATGACTAAAACAACTTCTTTTTCTCCTAACATTGTTGTGATAACCGTTATGGTCATAATAGTGACAACCACAGGGTTTGGTTTACTTGCTGCAGAGCCATTAAAGATTCTCCCGTTGCGTGTTGCCAAAATCTTTTTTTAAGAAATCTCAAAAGCAGAAGATTAAAAAGTTTCCCCCATTCTTTTAAAAATAAACCAAGTTCTAGATTAAAAAAAAAAAAAATGTCCGTGAAGATCAATTTTCAATTCTTACCAGACATTCTCAGTTGGATTTAGGTCTGAACTTTGATTAGGCCATTTTAACGCATGAATCTGCTCTGATCTAAATGATGTTTCGGATGGTTGTCCTGCTGGCGGGTGAATCTCCAGCCCAGCATCAAGTCTTCAAGGCTCCATCCATCTTGTTCCAACTGCCTGCTGCTGCCACCACCGTTTCATCAAGATGTTCGGTTTTTTTCTCTTCATGGTTTTGTATTTATTTTAAAATTGTAATTTTGGTTTGATCTAAGCAGAGCAAATTGGCTTTGTTGCGTTTTTCAAAGATGGCGGGTGGTTTTGCTCTGGGTTCATGTGCGGCTGCAACTCAGATGTGACAGAAATGCAGCCAGTAGGGGCAGCATTGAGTTTAGGGAAACTAGTAAACCTCCTGCTGACTGTTTGGATCCAGACCTATAGCAGACAGATCAGGTTTGATTCAGGTAAAGAAAAGACTCTGCTGTGGTTCAGCAGTACCTTTTGTCTGCCCAGCTCCTTTGTTTGCTTCCTGCTCCATTTCTCCCTTTGGATTGTCTGATGAATCTTGAAGTGTGACCAAATTCCAGCCATGCAGAAAACTAAATCCTCACAGAAACAGATGTAAAAGCAGCAAAGTCTGTTTTCCTGAAGATGTGATTTTTCTGCTGCTGACTCTAAAGCCGCATATTAATGTGGATGTTTTTGATTAATCTGGTACCTTTAGACACAAAAATGTGCAAATAGGCAATAGCTGTGATTTATTACGCCTTCATGAGTCTGTATGAAGAGTCTGTGTGTGTTTTCAAATTCAGCAGGTTCCCTGTCTGCAATAATTCACCGTGGGATTAAATGTGCAGGATGGTTTTTATCGCATGCATGAGAAGCTCTGTGCCATGACCAAGAATCTGTTTGGTGTTCAGAAATAATTCTCCGGCCTCATGACATCTGCAGAATTTGATCAGGAGAACTTGAGAACAGAGAAAACGTCTTTTATTTCTCACCTTCGTCCAAGTTTTCTTGGAGATGAAGGACTCCATCTGGGAGCTTTCTGTTTCGCTGCTTTAATGAGACTTTAACCGACCGAGTGGGTCTGATTCTGTCACAGATGGTTAAAGTCAGAGGTGGGACGAGTTGGATCTCTGCTGAATGTTCTTACTGATTAAAGATCCAATCTGTCAGTTCAGGAAGCTTCAAGTGTGACACCCAAGAAGTTGCTTAAAGGGGCAGTAATATGTAAACTCGACTTTTTTAAGTTGTACATTGTGTTATAATGTTATCCCCCTTCTCGGTGTAGCATTGCCTTGATTCTTTCTAGCATGTTTGAGAAATCCTTTAATCTCCATGGCAACCATATAGGTGTGCAAAACGCCTGGTTGGACCTAGCCCTGCCTTTGAGGCGCAGCTCCTCCTCTGAGCTGCAGTTTGTAAGCTACCGAGTTTCTGCCTCACAGAGCAGCGACTCCCCCGCTCAACTCCTTCAGACTAGCCAGCAGCAATTAGCAAACAGCTGGTGGAACTGATGAGCTCATTGTAGGAGCTACTACTCAGTGAAATGCTGGTAAAAACGTTGTTAGAAGGTTAATAGAGGAGCCATGTTGAGTTTCAGAAAGAGCAGGAGTTTTTAAAGAGACAAGGGCCCAATTTAAAACCAATAAATAATGAAGTAACTTTTCTTTTAACTCATATTTGATATATGTAGCATTTTCATAATAAATGAAGTAACATAGTTACTTGATTGTGCTATATCATGTCACTATACATGCAAAACACATAATACTGCCCTTTTGAAAGCAACGTTGCTGCTCAGAGGCGTTTATGTTGCTGTTCCTGTTTACATTCGGTTCACATCATCTCTGCAGGTTTCTCTCCCTGTGATGCACCAGAGTCTAAAATCTGGAGGTCACTTTTAGCTCTTACTTCCTGCTCAAACAGAGCAGAACGACTCACTTTAGCAGCTGAAGATTTCTGCTTTCCTGTTTTATTTTGAAAGTCCTGCCAGGAAGTGGCTCACCTCACCCCTATGTAACTTGACTCCGGCTCGTCTAACCTGTACTGTCCAACAGCTGGGATGAAACTGGGATCGTGTTTGGGAAAAAAGAGAGGGAATGAACAGCACGCCGCCAGGATTCCGGTTGGTGTGTGGACTAACTTCTTCTTCTGGCTCTGGTCTGGTTCTGGTTCTTCTCTCTATCTCTGGGACCTCAGATGTGTGTGCAGTGGGAGTGTGTGTGTTTGACTGCTGAAGCTGATGGACTCATGTTTCCACTTCAACAAAACCTCTGAAATAAAGTGCAGGAAGCTTTTAGTTTTTAGATCACTTATTAAAATCTGAACTTGTTTTCAGTGAGTGAAGCTTCAGATTAACAGAAATAAAGAAGAAACTCATCAGTTGTTTCACCTAACCAGGTGTTTCCTCTGCATTGTGATCCACAGGAGGGATTTTTCGCTGACAGAGTCCAGTAGGGATTAAAACTCGGGCGGCCCAGGCCCCCCACCCCGGGCTCTTTGTTGGCCCCCTGGTCCCTGTTGTGTTTTTTCCACTGAGTGGGTCAGTATGTTTAGGGGGAGATAAAAGGCTACATGATTTCAGAGAGGTGGAAGAGTTCAGCTGCAGGTTTGTGGAGTCCTGGCCGCGAGGGCCCGGAGCCACTCGGAGTCACACAGGGGACGTCAGAGAGCAAATCATGTCTTTAAACTACATCAAGAACTTCTACGAAGGATGTGTGAGTAGATGAGACAGGAGCCATTATCCTGCTGAAATCAGTCTGCTGCTGTTGACATCATGTTTGCTGTTTTCTGGTTGTATCAGAGCAGAGCAGCTGAAGAGATGAGAAATGTTTCCTCTGAAAGGCTTTTTGTTTTCAGCCATCAGAGCTCAGGGATTATCTGGCAGACAAAAGCAGGTTCTCCTTCTTTCTAACCGCTGAGTAAAAATGCCATAATGTTAATCAGACTGTGATCCAAATGCTTTTATCTACAGCTCTCACCCAACTGTATGACTAAAACAGAAAAATATGTAACCAGGTAGTAAAAGTTAAAAGTTACAGAACACATCACCATAAACTCAGGTATCAAAGTGTAACACTTTAGCAGCTGACAGCTTCAGAAAGGTTTGAAAGCCATATTATCTAGTGAGGAGGAGAAATTCACGTTAATGATGTGTAAGAAGAGCAGTATGGAGACCCAACAAACAAGCACCCTGCAGAGGGACTTTGAAGCTCGCTTTGGTGTTCGCAGTCTGCCTATAAATCACCACAGTGAAAAATTCTGTCATAAACACAAAAATTCAAGCTCATGTTAAAATTTCTGTTCTTGTTCTGACCATCATTTTCACTATGACATATAAAAACATGCATCAGGTTGAGCTTGTTATAGATATCAAAACCTTTTTCAAATTTCCTCACATTAAGTTTTTTCGCCCTGAGAGTCTCTGCAAATGAATTCACCACATGGTGGATTGAAGGGAAGTTAAAGTACAGACACAGAGTCAGATTACAGCTGGGTCCGATCTGATGTTGGCCATGTTTCCATCCAATTGTCATTTGAATTTTGAGTTAAGTTTTAAACTGTTACAAAAATTAAAAATGGTTATTAGGCATTTTTCTATCTACTGTTTTGCAGTGAATCAATCAGGCTAGCCTCATTTTGAGAACTGCTAACGTTACACACGGCTGTAATAACCAGGATGTAGAAGTTGCAAGCTAGCATGAAGCACACATCTCCTCCCCTATGTGCCTGAGGCTTGGAATATAACATTTTTCCAAAACTCATACCTCCGATAAGGCAGAGACCTAGCAGTAGAAGGGGCATTTATTACATCAGAACTTATTAAATAAATGTATTTCCATTTCCCCTTTAGCGCATTAACTCTTTTTCTATAAAATAGAAAAAACAGCATCTCAAGCAAACATAAAAAGCTTTTTGCGAAATTGAGGAATTTATTTTGAGTTGATGGTTACTGAGAAAGAAAGTGATGCAACTTCCTTGAATCGTTGTGGTTTCACAGGCAGGTTTGTCAACTGAAGAGCAGTTATTGCTTTAAAAGTCATCTGTGCAAATCAGCAGATGTTTTGTATGCAAAATGGAAAAACTCAGTAAAAGTAAATATTGTCTCTTAGCTCATAAATGTATTCTCAACTTTGATCATCTTGATTGTCTGTTACTGATCACTTTTCTACTGCTGGGCAAAGACTGCTTCCAACAGAGACTGAGTTGGTTGGATGTGGATAAAGTAGTCATTTGTACTTGCTAACTTCCATGGAGTACATTTATTTTTAGTTCTTTCTGGGAAAGCATGGCTCTCTTTTGGCTAGCTGAGTTGCAGTACACAAGCCCTGCACAGTCATCTCAGTAAAAGGACTTTAGGACAGAGGAAACATATGGAAGATAATCTCTACAGTTTTGTATCCAGAACCTTGTAAAAAAAAAAAAAAAGAGTAACCAGTCCCTTCCAATTCTGACCAATTTTAATGCTTTCTCTGCCTCTGAGTGATCTTTGTGTGTCTATCTGTGGTTGTGTTCCAGCTCAGGCCTCCTACAGTCATCGGCCAGTTCCACACGCTGTTCTTCGGCTCGGTTCGGATGTTCTTCCTGGGTGTTCTTGGCTTCGCGGTCTACGGGAATGAAGCTCTGCACTTCAGCTGCGACCCGGATCGACGAGAGCTCAACCTGTTCTGCTACAACCAGTTCAGACCCATAACACCTCAGGTGGGACCAAGCAACACAATGAGTCAGAACCAGAGAAAACATCTCAACCCAAACCTGAACACAGTACTGGTCAGATGTTTCAGCTCACTCATCCTGGACCTCAATACGAACCTCACATTCATCAGACCTTCGGTATTTTCCAGGGTGGAATGATTATACAACATACAACTGCTATAATTTCTCAAAGCACAACGGTTCAACGTGATTTTGTTTTTCACCTCCCTATACTGTCGAAACTTCCCTCAGACTCAAAACTTTAATATTTTAATGGATACTGAAAGTTTAAAAAGAGATGCAGGCAGTGGTGGGCACACTTTTCCTAATGCGCTTGTAGCGGAGCTAACTTCTAGCTTAGTGCTTGTAGCACCTTGCTAACCTTGAAACCATTTGCACGCCTAGTTTCCACTAATTTAATGTTTCCAAATGAATTCTAAAGCACTAATTTACTTGGTTGTCAGGGTGTGAACTTTAAGTTGAATAAAGTTTGATATCTGTGTTGCTTTGGTTATCGACTGTTTGCAGGCAGTTGATACAGCTAGCATATACAGCAGCCGGTGAAACAATCTTTATCCCTAACACCCAGTGTTTTCTGTTTATCAATGTGTACATCTTTATGTTTCTGCTCTCTGCAGGTCTTCTGGGCGCTACAGCTGGTAACTGTCCTGGTTCCTGGAGCTTGGTTCCACCTGTACGCCGCCTGTAAGAATATAGAGCAAGAGGAAATTCTGGAACGGCCCATCTACACCGTCTTCTACATTATCTCCGTTCTGCTCCGCATCATTCTTGAAATCATCGCCTTCTGGCTACAAAGCCACCTCTTTGGTTTTCAGGTTTGTCCATTTCTGACAACTTTTGGCTCAATGTTCAATACATGAAGAAGTATGGCTTGTTTTGTAGAGTTGGTGCAGAAAGTTATTTCTCTTTAAGAAATTTCGAAGGTTGTGTCCAAATGAACTGCAGGTCCTTGTGGAATAAACCAAACCCAACATACCCACTGCCTCATACCTCTCTGCTGTCCTCAGGTTCACCCGGTGTACGTCTGTGATGCCAGCTCCTTGGAGAAGGCCTTCAATGTGACTAAGTGCATGGTACCTGAACACTTTGAAAAAACCATCTTCCTCAGTGCTATGTACACTTTCACTGTGATCACCATTCTTCTCTGCATTGCTGAGATATTCGAAATACTCTGCCGGAGACTTGGCTATCTCAGCAATCAATGACAGAAAGGTTAATGCAGAAACACAATGAGTGAAAATATCTGTCATATTTTCAAATTGTTCATGTTGGGCTCATTGTCATTGGGACTTTCATGAAGCAGAAAGTCGGTGCTGGAGTCAGACATCACCTGTGGTACGTCAGTAAGCAGCACCAAGAAATCTGTGAAGGTGCAGTCATGCCAGGGCTGACCAGAACCAGCGGTTCTTTTGGTGTTTGCTGCCCTTACATATAGAATGACCATCCGTTGGTGTATTTCAGAAGACGGTTCTGTACTGGCTTGGTCGAAAAGTGTTGAATGATTGGACTGGATGGCCAGAAAGTGTCAGCTTCTTAAAGCTGCTACGATCCCATGCATTTCTTTTGATTAGTGAAGAAGGAAAGCTCATTTTGACCCAAACTTAAAGAATTTTATTAACTGAAGGTTCACTGAGATCTGAACATTTTTTGGAGATGAACCTCAGATCTAATATTATACAGAACAAACATTTGTAGGGTTGAGACGCACACATTGTATGATCTTCTTTTCACCATATACGCTGATTTTTGAGCAACCTAGTGCATCTTCTCTTGAACTCAGATTACTGCTTGCCAGTTATTGTTTGATCAAGCTAAAACAAAAGGTGGATGGTCCTGAAAGAAGCCCAAAGTCTCCCACCAATCCAGTGAAAAAGAAAGGCCAACAGATTGAATTAATCTCCATGAAATTCAAAGCATGGATGTCAAACTGTCTTGACCCAGACCTCATCACTAAAAGAGATACAAGCTCAGTGTAACTTTAGTATAACGAAGTAAGAAAAAGAAGTAATAGAAAATTTGGTTGCGTTGATTTTCTTGAGAATATGTCAAAAATCTATCTGTGCTCATTGAGAATATTTTTCAGTGAGCACAAGTATATGCTGCCCACCTGATGCAACAAACAGTTATTAATCATTTTAATGGATGTGAACAAAATTAAATGGAAATTTTGACACATTTGAAGTTGGTTCTGTTATGATAATCCTCATTTTGTTTGCAGCAGCTGCCCTTAAGCTTTGTTCATGTCTGGTTTTTTACTCCTTAGCCACTGAATTTATCATAATGTCCTCTACATCCAAATACCCATTTATTTGATTTAAGCTACTTTGTGCATTTTTCCTTTTGAAGTCAGTGTCTGTCCTTGGAAATATGATTTAATCTTCTGTACTGTTTTATTCTTTTTTACTCAGAGATCCATCCAACTTTTGTTATGAAGTTTTCAGCAATCTGTTTATCATCTCAGGTACAGGATTGTATAACAAGACAAAAGTGGATCACACCATCTTTTCAGAACCTTTTAAACCTTTTATTTAGCACTCTGACAGAACTTATTAGTGTTATATTTCTATCACTCTAAATTACACCAATGGTTTTGTTCCTGCAGCTAGAGAAGCCTCAGTTCTTCAGAGCACCTGTCAGCTGTTACAGAAGTCTGTAGAGTAAAATCATCACTGTACAGTTCATCTTCAGGGCTTCTTTCATGACCCATGCTGCATGCTACCAGCATTTGATTTTATCCATTAGTATTTTAAATCCCTAAGCATTTATATATCCATTGCATACTTCCAAGTCCAATTGCAGGACTTTTATAAGGTTAACTGATCGCAGCTAGTCCAGATTAGCATGCTAACTGTGGGCTGGTTGCTAACATGCTAACCAGCAACAGTTGCAACAGATTTAAAACTGTAAAAATCAGGGGATGTTTTCTCATATGGCACAAGTTAAAGGTTTAGACACAGCAAATGTGATCATGTGTATGAGATTTCCACTACAGCATGTTTTCTGCTTTAATTCCTGTTCATACTCTAGTTTGTACTCATTTTGTATTGCTAAGTGTAAAGAAATGGTAAATGCTTTCTACATCTGTTTCCCACATCTCTGTCTTTGTACAGACATAATTTCACCCCTAAAGATGTTTTCAGTCACTTAGCTACAGTAAGGTACACTTCATGACCAATGTATGCATATTAAAACTGTTTATTTGACTGATATTGCATATTATATGTAAATTTCATATTTGTTTTGCTATGAGATTATTAAAGAAAATGTTCTCCAATTAGCTTTGTTTTTTATTTATTTTATTTTATTGAAACAATTTAGTTTGGCAGCTTTCATACCAACCCTTGTTAATATTTTGTATTTTTAAATTCTGTTGATGCTGTTGGTATTTTTATTTTACACAGATCAACCATATATGGCTAATTAAAAACAGACACTGGTTTAAACTTGTCAGCATCTTTGGAGACATATCAGACTGGAAAATTAAAACAACAAGGATGGATAAGGACCCATTTTTTCTGGTCAAGATGCAAAAGGAGGTTCAAGTTTCACTGTAAGAAAACCTCAGCAAAGATTGTCACATTTAGTCATCAAGTCTCTATAACAACTGTTTGACGGTTGCTGGTCACCGACTGGATGGCCTCAATGACGATTTTCAGCATTCAGTGTAACCAAGGACACATTTTTCTCTTCACGTATCTTTAAAGATGTGCTAGTAGCTGTGGAAGCTATAAATAAGGGTGTAAAATAGAGGGGAAGCTTTGACATTTATGTTAATGCAGGAACATAAAAATCACTTATCTATTTAAGAAATGGGACCATAGTTTAATCACCTGCATTCAAAACATAAAATCAGACAATTAGAGTGTTGATGGAACATTTTATGTACCTCAGGGGGTTTGTCCTCATGTACTTGTCCCTCTACTATCTATTTTTGTCTATTTCTGTAACAGTTCTCAGTACCCCAAACCAATTCAGCTTCCTGATCTTGTCAGGGAAACAAAGATCAGATCTGAGGCTGAAGACAATGAGTGTAAAAATGAATTATAGAAGTGAAGATGAAGGCCCGGACTACGCTGAATCACCCTTGGTCATGGCCACTCTCCAAATCTCATTTTACTTTTATTTCCAAGTCTGTATTGGAACACATAAAAACAGCATTCCCTTCCAAAGAAAACTGGCATCAGACAAATATTTATTACTAAAAGCAGTAGGATGAGATTTATGAAGAAGAACATCAGGTCAAAGGTTCATCCAACCACAAGCCAGACCGATTAAATCAAAGTTTTCTTTTCTCCTACAAACCATAAAGCAATTTAACTGTGACAGACAAACTCCCCGCTACAAATCCTTCTGCTGCCTTTGAAATCTAATTTCCTTTGAGTTTTTTAATACTTGATTAGATTTGTTTTCTTCAGTGTATCTCGCTGGTAAATATATATTGGTTTCCACAGACTACAGAATCTCTTGAATAAAACATTTTATTTTCTCAGAAGTTGATTGAATTTTGCTTTATTTGCTCACATCTGAATCTGAAACTGATACTAGATTTTAAAAGTTTAAAGCAGGATTTGTGGATCTTAAAGTTGTGTTTCTCTCTTTGTCTTGATGCTACCTGTAAGCAGCAAAAGGTTTTGAAATGCAAGGCACAAAACCCACAAAATATTTCTGTTTCACTATCCTGGCTTTGTTGTGTGAACTGGGCCTAAGGGGACTTCAAGGTTTCCAGGATCTGCAAAAAACAGAGATGAAATTTAAAATCTCTTGAGCTGAAAACAATCAGGCTCCTTGGTTAATTGACCTAGAAATCTGAAAAAGGTATGAATCCAAATCAGAATCAGACTTTAAGCTAAATTTGTTTCAGTACAGTCTATACAAAGAAAAAGTCAAACAACCACACAAGGGTAGACAGGAGGCAAACAGAACCACACACTAGAAACAACCCTGGTGGGATCCAACACTCACTAAAAATGAGTCTAATTAGTGACAACACAAAATAAATTTGTTTTCAGGGAATGAATGATCCTTAGTAGAGAACCGAAACCACAGGACATTATGAAAGACAGACGATCAAACCTTCCCAAGTTAGCAAAATAAATGAAAACTTTTTTTATTATTATTATTTTTTTTTTGCATCTTTAACACAAAAATGGGAAAAAGCTGAAAAAGTCCTAGTCCGGCTATGAAATATATAGAAAAACTGTCACTGTCATGGTAAAACATAAAATGTCTACCCACTGAGATAATCATTTAAAATTTAAGCTTTAAGAACTAAGTTTATGACGTAGTGGCCCGCGAGAATTGGTCACGTGATCGTCCTCTCTTTACGGGGTTACGTCATCCCTGCCGATTGGATCGCCGCCTCCTATTGGACGGAGAGGCGGAAGCGACATAAACACTCAGCTAACAACAACACTGACCGTTTCCACTGAGTTTGTGTCTTGTTGAGGAGTTTTTGGACCCTCATGGCTTTACCAGCCCAACTCAGAGCCATCCAGCACCATCTGCGGACCGCTCAGGAGCATGAGAAACGGGACCCGGTGGTGACTTATTACTGTAAGTCCCCAGCTAACGCTAGCTGCTAGCTCCACGGCTTTGTTTACTTGGAAACAGGGCGGCTACTTTGGCTTTAACTTTTATTCAAAGTATTTCAGAGCGAAATTTCCTTAGTGATAAACACCGGTGGGATAAAATAGTTAATTGTTAGTGACAGGTTTTCGTTTGGGCAGTTTAAACTTTAGGAGAAGGCTAACGCTTCCGTATCATAATCCTGTCTACTGTTTAAGGTGGAAGGTTTCTCATGATATTCTTAACTTTAGGCTGGATTCTGACTTTTATAAATGACTATATGTTCGGTGAAGTTTCTGTTAGCATGAGCAAGTGTCTGTAAGTCTGTCAGATATTTCACAGGTCATCACTGTGTCAGAATGACGCAGCAGGTTAAAGTTCCTGTCCAGCAGGTTCAGGTTGTCCACAGGATGACAGATGGCTCAACCTGCAGGAATGGACCGAACCCCTCTACAGTGGTGCTTTAAAGCCTCAACAAAACAATGCAGTTTATATTCAATGGATCTCTAAAGGAGGCAGGACAGAACCCTGATCAAAACATGACTTTAGGTTAACGTCCTGCTGTTTAATAATAACTACTTAAGTCACAAAACAACATTTACTTGAAATAAACTATGAGTAGGTAATAGAAAATTACCTCTGAATCTGAGCAAATCCAAAGTAAAGACTCATAAAATAAATGTTGAAAAATATTATTTATTCCAGATGTTTGAAAAGAACTTCTTAAGGTTGAAAAAAACAAGATAAATTTAAAAGAAAATTAGCTAAATTATTATCTAAATTTATAACAGGAATGAAGCGACAATAAAGATGTGGCAGAAAAAATTACCTTGTTGGTTAAAGGGGTTTAACCAACAACCCCTTAACCAAGGTTGGTTAAGGGGTTGGTTAAACCAAGGGGTTTAACCAACCCCTTTATTTGCAACATAGGTTACAATTAAATAGGTTGCAATTAAATTGCAATAACCTCTAATGACTTTGTGCATTTTATTGATGGGCGTTAATGACTGCTAGGTCCTGTAAAGGTGTGTAAATTCAAAGGCTGCATCTTTTGAAGGATCTGGTCGGCCAGGTCCTTTGAAAGATGCAGTGATTGAGTATGGACACTCCCTGTAACTGAGTAACGTCAACCTGATATGCAGTAGTTAGTTTTAAGGCTGGGTGCTGTTTGCACAGATGAAACATTACAGGAAGTTACTGAATAGAATTGTTGTCCAGATTTAATTGGGATATTATCAAAGCTGATCCGACCAACGACCTGCACCACAAACAGGTTCAAATGAAGGATCAAAGTTTAAAATCTGGTGAATTTAAACTTCCCTTTAAACATAGTTAAAATAATAAAGAAGAGATGCTTCATGCTTTTTGTAACATTTGTGGAAACCTTTAGATTTCTCCGGATCGTTGAGTCACTTGGCGTTGAACTATCCTGATTCAGCAGCTGTGACCTCGCGTTTCTTTCCACATCCTCTGGTTCTGATTCACCGATCGGAATCCTGGGATCAAAAGGAAATTAATTTAGTAATTTTCGTGAGTGCTCTCAGACAGAGGACTCAATGTTTGATGCTCCACTCTTGAGCAGATGCGGTTGAAGCTTTGAAATCTTTGAAATGCTTGGTGATTGTTGTCATGATTGAAAAAGTTGTTTCTCAGAAATGGAAAAACTTTCAAGTTTGATTGGTAATTTTCTAAAAGCATCTAATTTATTTTTCAGTCGGCCTTTTCTATACCCAGCTGAAAGCAGAATTTTACATAAAAAGCATGCGTACTGCAGCACACATGTTTTTCACTGTCTGCAGTTAAATCAGTTTAAACTGGGTCAGAATTACTAGAATTTTTTTCTATTTGCTAAAAGCCAAAAAACTTAGCAAGAACATTTTTTTAGACTTTTTTGGTAATTTTCTTCAAAAATATTTCAGTGTTAGGGATGATTGTCTTTTAAACTGTCTGACTTGAGTTAAATGTTTTAGGTTTTCTTCCAAACGACTCTCACATTATTTAGAGTTCTGGCCCATTCCTCCTGACAGAACCAGGCTTAAAAAAATCATTTGCATGCCTAAATATTGTTTCATCAATCAAATCAAAGCAGTTTTTATCTGTATTTTGCCAAATTGCATTAATGTGAGAACATGTTCAGTATTTTACTTTAAGGATTTCTCATTGGATGCAGATACACAAATTTATTCATATTTTAACAATTTAATGTGTAGTTTTATCAATATACTTCCCCACAACTCACCCTTTGAGTACATTCTCTGCAGACCCCACACATCCTGGACACAAACTGTTTAAACTTTTACCTTCAGGTGGCGTTACCTTCAGGTTTCTCCCCCAGACTCTGCTCTGTCACATGAAACCTTCTTTTTCGGTCTTTATTAAAATACATGCAAATGCCTCTGTTATGTTATTTATGTGTTTCCTATAAAGGTTACATATTTATACTTTGATCTGTTACTCTGAAAACCAAAGTTAAATTCCCTTCCTGTGCCGCCATGTTGTCCAGTAGAGGACGTGGGTTTGGGTTGGATGTGGGTCAGACGTGGCCCAGTGGTGGCGCCAGGCCACTGGAGGTCAGCAGCACCATGTGTTTGGGCCGCTGGGCCAGCTGGGACTCGTTGGGTTCTGAGCCGCCTCTCTGCAGACGGTCAGGATTTATGACAGAAGCAGCTTCAGGAACGAGCTCCAGTCTAGTTTCCACTCAGATCTGCAAGCGATTTGGATCTCCTACGTTTTCCAGACAGTAAATGCAGCATCAGTTAACGATGAGGCAGCTGGATCTGGTTCAGAAGAACTGGAGAAGTGATTGAGACATTTTCATAAACGCAGAAAAAAACCCGTCCTATTGGAATGTGTTTGGTCAGAACTCTCATCAGAGTCCTGAAGCTTTTATCCGTCCCTTTAATCAGAGTGTCAGCCTGCTGATGACCCAGCTGATGCTCGGAGCGGTCAGATCGCTTTCAGCGGCAGTCAGAACCATGATTCATTCAGCTGTAATGATTCTGCAGAACTCACCTGCAGCTCGGCTGTTTGGCTGCGTTACAAACACCGTTTCACACTGATTGGGTCGCTGACGTTGTTAATGACTCCAGCTCTCATTTTGCTGCCAGTATTTGTGAATTATGACTCGTTCTGATCCTCTGATAGTGTGATTTCTGGTCAGGTTTTACTTTGGCAGCATTAATGTAAATATTTTACTACTCTGCAAATATTAGCCCCATTTAGAGCGACTGAATGCTTGTGGAAGCAGCTTGTGGGATGATTTAATGTGCAGTCTATGAGCTTTCATGGTGTGACCCGATTTGACATGCTGCTGGGTTTAAAGATGCGGGTCAGAACCATCCAAGCTGTTCTTCAGAGCTAATGGACCTCTGGAAACCGTTCCAGAGTCACAAAGAACTTGGTCCGTTTCCTTATATCCTTCTTTTAACTAGAACATTAACAGAATCTGGAAACATCCTGGAAAACTCTGGATTATCGTTGAAGTGTTTTCCACGTGAAAGGAGGAGAAAGGAAAACAGAAATGGAAAAATAATCAAAACTTTATTTCCTGTTTCATCCATCAGTCTGTCATTCATTCATCTGTTTATCTGTCTTTCCCTCCTTCAGTCCATCATTTCATCCATCTGTCTGTCCTTTCGTTTGTTCATCCATCCATTCGTCCGTCCGGCCATCCCTCCACCTGTTCATTTAAACATCCATCCATCCAAAATTAGTTATTCTGAGTCTGAACTTTGCAGAAATATTTGTGATAAATTCAAAAGATTAAGCTTTTTTATTCAAGCTTCAAAACTGGGTAAAGAAATGGAAAATGTTTCCTGTAGAAGTTTGTAGTTTTGACATCAAAATGTTCTGAACCTCTTTAGAACATTTGGACGTCAGTGAGGAGGAAACGGCTGCAGAAAGAGGCTGAAGTCACCAGAGCTGATCAGCAGAGTGTTTCTATTTCTGGCTGGATATTTCTCAGAATGAAGACAGGTTCTGTCCTGCCTCAGCAGAGTGGTTTCCATTTTTATTTGAGCTGTAGTCAGCAGCAGCAGGAAGTCTTCATCATCCTGAACAGCAAGTAGCAAACAGCAGGACAGGAAGAAATGATGCCGAGATGCCATCATCTCAGAGGAAACCAGGAAACACAAATATCAGCTGGTCTTAAAGCTGCAAGTTAAGAGAGATTCCTGTAAGCTGACCAGTTGGGTGTGCTGACCAGCAGAGGGCTGAACTGGGCAGACTGGGAGGAATGGGCCGAGTGGGAGACCGTCCAGCTGCTGCTACAGAAGAAGCCTTTGTTTGTGCGTGGCTTCCTGCGCTGCGGGGCAGCGTCCATGTTCTGGAAGCTGTGAGCAACGCAAGTCCTGCTGCTGCCACACAGACCGGCCCGTCTCTGAAACGGGACTTTGTTCTGCTGGACGATGACGCTGAAAACAAAGCGCTGCCGACGGCAACAAGACAGCCCAAAACACGACAGAGACATTTAACTGACCAGTCAAATGTCTCTGTCCACCAAACTGCATCTAGTTAACATCACTGATAACTAACCTGATCTGCAGGCAGGAAAAACTTTAGTTAAGGAATATAATAAAAGCAGAATTAACGCCTAAAAACGGTGAATATCCTTATGGGACTTTTGGGGAAAAAAAATCTCCGGGGAAGAAGGGAAAGTTTGTCAAAACATTTTTAGGTCAAAAATAAAAGTACTTTACTGTTAGTAAATGTTAGGAAAATACGTTTTTATTTCAGTGTAAAATGATCTTCTGGTGTGAAACTTAAAATTCGACTGAATAGATTAATGCAGCTGAAAAGGACAAATTCTCTGAAATGAATAATTGTGGTGTAATAAAAAGTCTTAAGAATTTTTGGATTTAGAAAAGAACATTACTAACAATTGATAGTAACTGATAATACAAATCAACTCCTTCTCTTTAAAAAGAAATCAGAAAATCTGTATTTTGTAAAAAAAAAAAAAATAAATAATAATAATAATAAAGAAATGACTGAAATGATTGCATTTACCTTGAAAAATGCTACTGAAAATAAAGTAATGCAGATTCATCCATCCATCCATCCATCCATTGTCTGCCGCTTATCCGGGGTCGGGTCGCGGGGGTAGCAGTTTCAGATGCAATGCAGATTTAGAAATTAAAGGAAAAAATATAAGGACATAAAATTATGATGTGATTTTAAAAGATAAATAATTATGCTTTAAGAAAACAAATTTCCTCTGAAGACTTATTGATATTTTTAAGAGAAGCAAAATTTATTCCAAAATATAAATTTTTAAAAGGTCTGGAAATAATAAAATACTCTTCAAAAATATGTTAATTTACTTTTGTAATAATAAATATTATTTTAAAAAATCAGTTGGTTTCCTCAGAAATTACAGGAATTAAAAAAAATCTGTTTCCAAAAGAACAAAAATAAACCTTTCAAATTGTACTTCAGAAAGTAGATAATCATTCACCTTTTGAAGATAATTTATCTGAAATGAATGTTTGATTTTGAAATAAAATGGTTAAATACATTGCATTGAAAACATATTAATGAAGTTGTAATTCTCTCTCCTAGCTTTTAAAGGCACTAATGAAGGATAAACCTGAGTCTCTTAAAGCTGTGTGAACATGTCCGTCCTCCTGCTGCAGGTCGGCTCTACGCCATGCAGACCGGCATGAAGCTGGACAGCAAGACTCCGGAGTGCAGGAAGTTCCTGGTGAAGCTGATGGACCAGCTGGAGACGGTGAGTCTTCCTCCTCCTCCTCCTCTTCCTCCTGTCTGTGTGCGATCCCATCTCGGCTGCCAGGGACGGGTAGTTTGGCAAAGTGCAGGTAATTCCTGCCATTAGCTGCACTTTAGCTGAAGATCAGAGCTTCATGGTGGGATGCATTACGCTCTGCAGGAGGCTGCGTCTTCCTTCATCTCCATCTCCGCTCCACAGAGACTTTGAGAACCAATATAATCATCCTTTTTAACTTTTTGCGTCACTTATATTGTATATCATACTGTATATGTTAGTGCAATCCTTCCACTTTACAGTATGTTATGCCTTTTTCCGATCATTTCAATTAAAAATCTTAAGTTTCTTCAGTTGTCAAGTCATGGAGTCAGGCCGCTGGTTTGATCAACATGAAACAGACTCAGGACCGGAGTCAGACTGTCAGCTTTTTCAGAAAGTCCATTTCACTCTACAACCCGTTCAAAATAACAGAAACCCATAATCTGCAACAAGACCACTGATTTTAGGGGAATTGTTTTCTTTTCAAAGAAGAAAGAAGGGGTGAAGAAAATGAAAAACAAATAAGAAAGAGAAAAAATAAACGGGTGAGAGAAAAGAAAAATGAAAAACAGGAGAAAGAAAAGGAAAATTAAAAAGGAAAAAAATAAGGAAAGAAAAAGAAAAGAACAGAGGACATTGTATTTGTTCATCACAAATAATAGAGCTAAGAATATGTCGACAATTTGTTTTGCAATATGCACTTTGCAAAGAACTATGTGGACGGCAGTAAATGTTACCTGATTATTTGAGTAGAGTACATTCAGGTTCTCTGTGCCTGAAATACAGTTTATGATGGTTGTTTTTAGATGAAGAATAAGAAAATGTAAAAGGTAAAGAAGTACTGAAATCAATAAAACCATGTTAAGACTGACATTTTTTATTTTCCAAGAGATGAATAAACTGTATCTGAGTTTGCTATAAAACATTTTTATTATTTATCGCAACATTCAATAATTTTTTCACCTGTTTTCTTAATATTCAGACTTGGCAAATAATTTATGAGTACTTGAGGTAAACTACACAACTGTCATGTATGATCTGTAAACCATCATACAGATACATCTGAGTAATGCTGTGATTAAAAGACATAAAACCAGCCTTTCAGAAGTCATTTAGTTTTTATATTTAAATAGAGATTGTTGACTTCATTTGAACAAAATGTTCTCTTAAGGGAAGATTCAGGTCAAATATTTATGCTGTTCTTCATGTGTAATAAATGCATCAAAGTTCCAAACTTATTGTTTTAAGTAATCATGATTATTTTAAAATGCTTGTTCAGAGCACTCATCTGTTTCTATAAAAGGTATTTGGACAAGCGATGACGCTGGCTGCCTTAACGATGCACACTTCATAGACGGTGCAGGAAAGAAGAATTTCATCACCTTAAACAAGCGTCAACTCTAAAGTTTCCACATTTTTAGAGTTTCTGTGCTGCAACTTTTGTCAGATCTTTAAACCGTACATAAACCTGGTCTGTGCAGAAGAGAGAAGAAAAGTTTCAGGACTTTCCTTATTAATCACTCAGAGCCAATTAAAGCAGACCCAGTTTACCCTGGAGACAGCTTTTACAGAAGCTCTGGAGATCTTAATAACGTCACAGTCTGGATGCAGAATCACATCCTCAGCTTTGATGCAGTTCTTCAGTTTTCAGATTCATTAACCGTCCTCAGCTATGCAGCATTGTTTTAAGTTTCACGATGCATCACCAAGCTATGATGGACTCCTTTTAAAATTAGGACTAAGAACATCTGGGTTGAATTGAAGAAGTGAGACACATCCGACATGTTTCCATTTCATCAAAGTTGAAGTTGACTTTTTGTCTTTTTCCTGCCATTAAAAGAGTTTTACAAATACAAGCTGTCTGCTGGGATCTTCCTAGAGAATAAATGAATCGGCGCATTAGCCATCGCAGCTTTCTCCCTGCTGACTGGCTCAGCTAGACTCATTAAATCTGTTTTGCTCTGTCATCGTCGGCTCTGGTCTCAGAGGGTTCGCTCTCTCTAGGGAGGTAGAAATCATTTGTTTAAAAGCTGGTTTCACTGCAAAGCCCAGACTGCTGTCAGTCACTCAGGTGATTCTGATAAACAGGTGAATTCATCTCAATACATTCACGAGATGATTTCTGTCTTGTTTTATGTTGTTTTTAGTGATGCATTGGGTACACTACTAAAGGAAGTACTTTCTGTCATTTGTGTTAATATGGGCTACAATATATGACTTGTGGAGTTCCTCAAGGCTGCGTTCTCAGTCCAAGTATATTCATCTCACACAACCTTATATCATTATCAGCACATGGCCAGAGTTCATTACTGTTAATGTGTTATTTTTCAATCTTTTCTTATTGAAATAATCAACAACTAATTTGGTGATCAAATTAGTTGATTACCAAATCAACTAATTGTGCATATAAATGCATAATGTATATAACATATATATACATTGTGCATTTAAGATCAAAAACCTTTTTTGTCTATCACAATCTTCTACCCAGAACTCCTCAAGTGACACAAGAAAAACAAATACACCTTTTACTATCCAGTTATTAATCAATTAAACAAAAGATAGTTAACCGATTAGGAGGAGAATCTGAAGACATTTTCTTCTCTTAAATGTTTATCATTATTATTCCACCTAGAGCTGTAAAACATTACATTGGGATATTATTGGTAAATATTGTCAAGATGATATTCAATCATCACAATGACCTCAACACTACCACTGCACAGTATATTGTCCAAATTTTGCAATATCAGTCTCTTTGAGCTTTAACATCTTGCTAACTGAGCTCAGAATCTTAGTGACCAAAGACTGCCTTTGCATTTGTTCTAAACATCCACTTCTAATTTGTTTTGATGACCTGAAATGTCAAAATATAAAAAAACCAAACATGTTCAACGAGTTTGTGTAATAGCTAAAGTTCTTGATGTTTGATGGTTCCGTGATTCAGAACCAGTTTTTGTTTGGAAGAAGTGACCTTCACCTTCCACCACTTTACATGTTTATTGAAATAAGCATCCCAAGCAACCTTTGAAAATATCCGACTATGGTTGCATTTCCAAAGTGAAGGTGTTTTTTTTCTGATGAAACATTAGCTTAACACTAACATGGAATCCAGAGAGTAAGAGATTTCTTTGATCCCAGGTTCTTTACGTTCCCTGACCAGTTGTCCTCCATGGTTTTACATTCCTGTGCTGCTTAACACATCCACTGATCAAACCAGAGAACAGAGTATCTATTCAGGCCTCTCAGGGTCCACCTGCAGGGGGAAACCAGAGTCGTTTCTTTAGTGCTTTTACTAGAAACCTGAAGCCCTGTTGGACACAGTAACAGACAGAGAGAATGGAGCTGAAAGGACTGGAGAAAACATGAGTCTGATGTCACACTAGATGGCGCTCACTTTGGAGAAAGCACTTCTTAAAGGTTCTGGATTACTTTCTTTTAATCTTTGCTACAATATAAAAACTTCCATCCTCCAAACTGATTGGCATATGGACCGGATTACGTTCTGAATTCCTTTTTGGCACCAAACGGTTTTAATCTGCGAGTTAAACACCAGATTACAGCAAATCAGCCAACAAGAAGCTAAGATCAGAGTTTCTGCCAAGTTTTTCCACTGACTGTGTGACATTTATTTTGCAGATGAAGAAGGAGCTGAGCGAAAACGATTCCATCACTCAGGAGGTGGTCGGCAACGCTCACATCGAAAACTACGCCTTAAAGCTGTTCCTGTACGCCGACAACGAGGACAGAGCAGAACGGTTCCACAAGTAAGGAAACGACAGAAGACGATTGGTTGATACGAGACGACGCAGGCCGGTCGGGCTGCTCCTCGATGTCAACACTTTGATTATGATGCGTTTGCGCCGTCAGATCAGCACAGTTTGCTTCTGAATCCGATGTCTGTTTGTTGTCCAGCTGTTTACTCCACCAAGCACCGCCACATCTGGCTGTGTTTTATGCTCACGGCTTTCAGACACAACACGCTCTCGCGCAGCATGACTTCATGTTTCACGTCTTTTGAACCTTTTGTTTCCTAGCAACAGGCGGTGACTCATGCAAAGACTTTTCACTTCAGACCACATGTTCAGGTCTACATGTAAACAGCCGTGTTAGGGTAGTTAGTTTATACGTGAGCTTCAATGCAGCAGTCTGGAGACTTTTACTTCCTTTTTCCTTAACAAAACAAAACACTTGATTACAGGGCGCCTTTAGCAGCTCTGTATCACAATACTTCCAGGACTGGAGCTGTTTGTCCATTGACCGTGTTGTTGCACAAATTGGAATTATAAAAATAAATTTGTTTAATTTAAATGCAGCAATTTTGAAAAAGAAAAGTCACATTTTTCACTAAAAAGTTTTTGCACTAGGAAACGCCTTTTCTGCATCACACGAGTCAAGATCAACAACCAGACGTTATTACTGGCAGAAGAGACGAAGACAACAACAGGAAGTGGTCAGAGGATGATGGCGTGGCAAGAGTTTTAATGACTTATCATGTGAACAAACTTATTCATGTCATCTTAATTGACTTTCTTATTTAATGAAAACACCAATTGGAAAATTGTGTTTTTTCAACACTAGCATAATATAGACAACATTTTACTGACATTTATAATGGAAATGCAGCTAATGTCCTTTGGACAGATGATGCCAAAGGAAAGAAGAGTGTGGCCACATTCAATTGAGCTTAACCACAAACACCTCTTATAACTGATTTGTACATGATGCGAAAAACAATAATCACCTTTTCCACATTAAAAAAGGCAAAAGAGGAAAATGAAGCATTTAAAACGAAACACAAAAACACACAAGCTTGTGTTTCTACTCATAATAGGACTTTTTATTGACCTCCATTCATTTTAGTAACTGCATTTATGCCCAACCCAAACATTAACCTCTACCATAGCCAGTATATTGCTAATCATAAATTTCAACCTTCACTTAGACTATACCTTTAAACATAATCCCTAACCCTAAAAGAGAGACTCCATCACATCAGGACCGGGCTTTGCTCCCCATAAGGTCAGTGAATAAGGTCCTAGATAGGCTACAGAAATGACTACATATATATACAAGCATTTTGGTGATCATTACTGCACCTACCTTAAAAAATATTGTGTATTGGCAGAGGTAAGTGGGGTGAATGCTGTGGAATAAAACCTGTCTGTCCCATTTCCCTGCCAGGAGCAGGTCAAAGGTCGGGTGTTCAGAGTGAGAGATGCCATCCAGTGGCCCTCTGAGATCACAACTATTTCCACATTATAACACTGCTGCCACCATGCTTTCATTCATTACCAATCAGGAGACCTTCCAAATGTTTAGAGTTCAGGTTGCTGCCTCCAAATGTGATTTATTGCTTTTTTTATGAATTAATTCTGTGGCCTCTCTCCAATAAAGCTTTGCCTGTTTAAAGTCTGCAGCTTAATTTACATTTCAGCTCTTGAATAAAAGAAAATGATTGTAAAAAGCTCCCGAAGCGTACCTAAATCTAATAAATTGTTTATGGAAACTTCAGTAAAACCTCTATAAGATCTTATAGATTGGTACTTCCATCCCTAAAACAGATCAGCCTCTCTTTTGTTACCAACACAACTGAAATATTAATGAAGGCCAGGCCAGGTGGGTTGGATTTCCCTCCTAATGGTAGCGGTAGGTGTGAGGAGCAAGCAGCAGGTTGTAAAGGATGAATAGCAGCTGAGATGTTTTCAGTGTAAACAAGCAGTCAGACCGTTCTGTTTCCTGCAGCTGTGTTTAACAAGATCAAGTCACATTTCTGCTCCGCTGAACGCAAACAGCCTGCAGTTTAATGAGAAGCAACAGGCGTCTGCAGTGTGTTTACACAAAGGCACAAATAATCAGTCATAAATAAACTGAATTTTATTCAATCTGAAGCTCAGAGGTGAGTTGGTAGAAACCCAACCAGCCTCTGATGGAGTTTATTCTTTCTTCTCACCTTCATTCTGTTTCCATGATGGGACAAACTCAGATGTTTATATCCACTGTTAACCGCCATGAGCATCATTTACGTGGCGACATTTCAATGTTTTATTTGCGCTGGTATTTTTCCCAGTTAGAGAAGATAATTCAAAATGAACCTCCAAGCTTCTGGCATAATTTTGGGTGAATATATGATTGCTCTTGTTGGCAGAGTTTGCTCCGTGGAAGAGACATCACAAAGTATCAGTCAGGGCATTGGGAAAGCTATTCCAAAAACTTAATGTTGGTCTGGAGCACTGAAATGTGCCCAAGTTCAGTGCTGTCTAACAGCTAAAGTCAAAGATATCGTTCAGCTTGTCCAGGTATATGTATATTTTATGCTGAATTCATATTTTTTGTGTCTTATTTTTATTAATTTTTGCAGTTGCACATTTTATGTTTATTTCAAGCTGTAAAGGGAATTGGCCACATGTCAGGAAGCATGTTTGAGGGACTAGTGTACCAACTGTAAAGCACGGTGGTGGCAGCATGGTGGATCTGTTTTATTGCTTTTGTTTCAGCAAGACAATGAGGACAAACAAGTCCAAATTGGTTCAGGAATCAGTAAAATCGGTAAACGGGAAGCTTTTCCTCAGTGAAACCGTGTGGACTGAAAATCAGTCTGATACTGAGCAGTTTAAGTAAAATTTAGAAAACTGAACATTTATTAAATCAGAGTGATGACAGAAGTTAATAGCTGGTAGCAAAAAGTTTGCAGTTTTCCATCAACCTGCTAAGAGATGTGCCACAAAATTAAAAACGATCCCTTCAGGATTTTGTGATTGTTTTTGTGATGTCACTATAAATTAAAAAAAAAAAAGTGTTTACCATATTTTGCTCTCTTTTGTTCTCATGTGTGATGTTAAATTTGGCTTTTTACTTTTCGCCATAATGATCATGGACAATAACTTGACATCAAATAAAGCTGAGGTGGCAGACATTAGAAATAGCGCCACCTACAGATGGGAGTTAGCTTCACTTTAACTCATTGTTTGTGATCATTTATGTTTGCGGTGAAGTCATGTGCGTCAGCATGGGAAAAATGTGGGAATCTGGTGATCTTGAGTAAATTTCTGTGGTCATGAAATTGTGAAAAAGTGAAGGGACTGATTATCAGAGATGTATGTATACATTTGAACCTGCATGTACCATTCTGACCTTGTTCAAACTTATTTTCTCTTTTGTTCAAATCAATCCTCAATTATAAGGATTAGTCATAAAACTTAAAAGCTTATGAAGCTCAAAGTTAACATGAAACAATGATGCATTGAAAATTTAACTTAAAATTTACCAGATTCATGTTTTAAATCTACAACAATGTCAACGGGACACTTTACTTTGTCTCTCACCAACTAGTCTCACAATAAGATCTTTATCAGTTACAGATAACTTTTTTACTCTTCAGAAGGACATAAAATCGCTTTATATAAACAGTAAAATATCTAACCAAAGACATCTCCAACATTTTTATGCA
Source organism: Brachyrhaphis roseni (assembly GCA_903066815.1). Lineage (NCBI taxonomy): Eukaryota > Metazoa > Chordata > Actinopteri > Cyprinodontiformes > Poeciliidae > Brachyrhaphis > Brachyrhaphis roseni. The sequence continues at coordinate 52,269 of CAEFZY010067447.1, forward strand.
TGCTTCTGCACTTTGTTGGGTCTTGGCACCCAGCGTGGCTAATGGGATCGTCATGTCTGAATGTCTCCCTGCAGCCTGAAGTCGGAGCATCCGTCACATTGAACCCCCGACCAGCACTTTGAAGTCATGTAAATGAGAGCAGTTTTCCACTAAAACCCAGAAAACCTCTTGGCGTTGAACGACTGTGATTCAGCAGCCGACTGCCTGACAGAGAACATGACAGAAAAACTGACTGAAATGGGTCGAAACTTAAAAGCTTGTGAAGTTTGACAAGAGATTTCTATTGGCTTCCAGTTTATTTATGCTTATTGGGATATGAGATGATAATAAAACTAAAAGTTTCTGTACTGATCTGTAGATCATTAGAAATGCAACATCTCTGTCCACAGATTGCTGAGGCTCAGAGCAACATGTTGCATCACAAAACGAGGCTGCAAAGTCCAAACCTAAAGCATCTTCATACTTAAGAGAATCTTTTTGAGTCAAAATGTTGCATTTTAGGCATCTGTCTGCTTTTCCTGAAGCAGACAAATCTTTGATGTCTTTCTTTTTTGTTTGTCTTTTTTAATTTAAAACCCTCAAAACTATTTCAGTTCCAGCTGTGGTGTCTGCTGCTGGGCCAGAGTAATTTGTCTGTATTTCCACATCATTTAGCAGATGTTTCTCTTCAAAGCAGCTCCTAAATAAAGAATTTATTTATCCAATAAACACATCGTCCAGTTTAACAGCTTCTCAAACCAACACACTGAAGGACAATATACAACGTTGCTCTTTTTAGGTCTTCTGTTTCTTTCATGATTTTTGGATTTCTCATTCTTCAAGTGCAGTAGAAAACAAATAAACTATTTTAAAATGTATTGTGTTACGTTTGTTATCCATGTATTGTATTGATAAGAGTTAAAAGTAGGAGGCCTTATAAACCCTAAAAATTTGTATCTGAATCAGTAAAACACCAGAAGAAACATGAATAAAATGATTGATCTGTCATCTTTTTCTTTCTGCAGGAACATGATCAAGTCCTTCTACACCTCCAGCTTGTTGATGGACGTTCTGTCTGTTTTTGGGGAGCTTTCAGACGAGGTGGGTGAGAAAAGACAGCAACAAAAACAAAACAACCTGCGTCATTTCATTCTGCTTTAAGTTATCAAAAGAATCCCCCCCCATTCTGTTAGAGTTAGAATACAATTATGGATAAAACGAAGTTAAGGCACAAACAAAACCCAGCTCTATTTATCACTTAAAATGCTCTCAGACTGTGCAATATTATCATTGTTGCATTTGATGGTAAACACATTATCTGCAGCTGGCAGGCGATACCATCTCAGCCGTTTGTTGTGAAAGCTTTGACTTCCCAGGATCATTTTCATTCATCCTCCCATTAATCTGTGCAGAGTGGTAAGCAATTACCAAACTCCTGCTGCTCAGCCAAACTACCCGACGTGATCAGAGCCAAACACGTTCAAAGATCCTGACGTGTCCCGCTGAATTCTGGGGTAAATGGTGGGTAAAGGTGTTGGACATTAAATCAAAAGGAGCAATCATCACAAACCACAGAGAGGCTGATTAACAGGGAACTGTTGGAGTGTTTGCAACAGGAAGTTCTGTTCTGTCCTCATTCATGTCAGGAGCAGCAGCGACTTCAGATCTTCAGACACCTGACGCACAAATCAGAACTTTAACATCTTTGTTCTGCTAACTTCTAATGGCTAAAGAAAAGCAAATGAGTCATTTCTTCACTTTCTGACATATTTATCAAATGGATTTCTGCAGGTTAACTTTACGTGTTTTAAACTTTATTCAGCTTAACTTCTAATTACATTTAGGAATTCAAAGTCAAATGATCTTTCACATCACATTAGCTTTAGCATTATTTCAAAGCTGAATTGATCAGGTTAAAAAGTGCAGATGAGGAATTACAATTCTCCCTGTTCAACCTGAACACTAAAACTTAGGTTTGAATCTAAAATGTTTCTCCATTCCTCGTCTTCCTGCTGAATATTTCAGATGAAACCTGAAACAACCACAATGACATTATCATAAACTCTACTGTCTCTAGTGAAGCAAATATTGCATCAGCCAACATTTGCAAAAATGTGAATGAAGAACAGTGCATTGGTAATGTCTGGTGGAATATTTAAAAGAATGATGCAACCAGACAGAAACAAAATAAATGTTGTGCAAATTTTGATGTTTTAGAGACTTTAGGTCTCAGTGCTGTTTTTGTTGGGGGGTTTGTTTTTTTTTTTGTAATTTGATGCAGTTTTTTGCGGGGAAGGGGATATTTTTAAAAATGTTTCCAATAATTATGTGCTTCTGTCTTCATGAGGCCTGCAGACTGTTATAATGGTAGTTATAATGGTGAGCGCCGATAGTCTAGAGGTTAATGCTCCCGGCTGGCAGCAGGGCGTCCTGGGTTCGACCATACCACATTTTGTTGCTTGTGACAGTGCGATGACAATATAGTTGGATTATTATTATTATTTATTTTAGGTAAAACAAAGTGAAAACTCCATTAATAGATCAGTCCATTAATAGTGTGTGTGGTTGAAGAAAACAAAGCTGGACTCTCTCCTCCTGAGTCATGAAAACATCAGCTGAACTCTTGTTTTGTTCACACCGTTTGACTCAGACAGGAACGCTCTGTGACTCGGCCGGCATACGCTGGTTCTGCTGTCACACTGCGCTGATGTTCTGGTTCTGGTTCGGCTTTTTCAGCAGAGCTGCATGTCTCTGATGATTTTCTGGTTCTAATCCTGAAGTTGCTGCCTTCATGTTGGACAGATTTCATCCTGTCCAGAGTGTGAAATTAGGCATAGTGTGTGAGTTACTGTTAGCATGTCTCCGCCTGGATCAGGACTTAAGTAATTGGTTAATCAATGCAAGGATTATGAGTTTTTAGTTCTAAAGATTCAGGTGCTGTTTATGTTTTCATTGTTTTTGTCATGAAATTATGTAGCAGCCGGTTTGGATAGTGATTCTCTTCCTTTCTGTGGAGCTGCAGGAGCCCACAATGCTGCTCTTTCAGCATGGAAATCAGAATTTTAATAGGTTTGTTTGATGCAAAAAAGTTTAACAGTTATGTTAAAATAATTGCATTCACTTCTGTCTCTACAAACAGCAAAACTTCCACATTATTTGTGGAAAATTTGCAGATTTCTTCATAGAGCATAAGTAGCTCTACCAGGCTATCCAAGCTGCATTTTTGTTTTTTTAGAAAATGTATCTCAGCTTGGAAAGCTGAGAGGGGCATAATGTAACTTAATATTATTGGCTGGTATTTGCAAAACTGCCAATCCAGGAGCGGCATTCATTTCTTGTTGCTGATTTGTTTTACCTTGAAGAGACACGATGAGGAAGACAAGATATTAACTTCTGCAGTAGTGGTAAAACAGTTTCAAACGTTTAATGTTTAAGGTATATTTGGTGTTTTAAATGATTAAAGTAGGCAGCTAAAAGCATTTTAGAGATGCGCTCAAGCATTTGGGACTTTTAAGCTAGGTGCTAGCTAGCTTTGCTGGTGACTAAGGAGAGAAATGATATTGGACATCACCCTGCCCCTTCCCAAGCAAAAGAGACATCTTTTTTTAGGAATATCTTCTCCATTACTTCACCTGTTACTTGAAATGTTCACATGAAATGTCCCTCTCCTTCCCTTTTTTAGTTTCATATCACATCAGTGTTTCTTTCCCTGCTGGAAATGACCAACTTCAACCTTTAGACATGCCAAGGCAAAACAAACACAGCTCTCGCCCGAAACTCCATTGTTTCTGTAAAACATGGCACTTATCTGGAAGAAGCAGGTCTTTCTACAGTCGCTCTTATCAGCATCATGTCAGTGTGAATGTGTCTGTCTTGGTCCTTTTTACCCTTTCTGCTCTTTTTTCCCCACATTCCAAACATCCTGCCACCAACACTAAAAAAGAGCAACTGTGATGTTTTAAAGTGTTACCCGCAGGACTCCAGTAATTAGACCACAGTTTTATATCGTCTGTTACACAGAAAATTCATTTTCTTATAGGAGTGACACATAAAGCAACTATTTAAGGCTTTTTATGATGAAAATTTGCCTCAAAGTTGGTATAACGGAGGACATCCTTACATTAAGACCCATCTCTGCAGTAAAAGGCCTTCAAAGACCTGAAGAGTTGGTATAAACTTACAATGATCAACCAGACACCCAGACACCGTCTCTGTCCTTAAAATATCCTCAGGGTTGAGATTTATGCTGAGTTTGGTAGTGAAGGGTGCTGAAACTGACTTTATGACATAAGACAGAGCCTTTCATTTATAGTAACTAAGAATGATAATTGGATAAAGTTTGAACCAAACTCAAGATTCAGTGATTATCCTTCAGCAATTAATATTTATTCATTCTTTACACTTTGTTCCAAGACTGACCTCCTGTTTGTAAAATATTGGACTTTTTAATCTTTTCCAGAACATCCAGCACAGGAAGTACGCCCGCTGGAAGGCCACCTACATCCACAACTGTCTGAAGAACGGCGAGACCCCGCAGTCCGGCCCCATCGGCATGGATGAGGATGAGGAAGCAGGTGAGATCCTCTGATACAGTCCTGTTCCTCCACAAGGCAAACACCCCGTCCCATTTCTTTAAGGAACACTTCCTTAGATGGCGGGGTTTAATCTGTGTGTGACGATGTGTGTTCAGTCTGGCATGGCATTGTTCTGGTTATCAGCTCTCAGGAGCTGGAAAGGCCTGCAGTCAAAGGTGTAGCCTCTGAAAGATTAGGAGAGTTTGAGGGGTAGATTAGTCATGTAATACCTTCTCACGGGCAGCAAGTTTCTGATTTTTATATAAACAACTTTTTTTTTTTTTTTTTTTTTTTTAGAATTTAGCCTTAGGAGTCTTTTTTTATTGCTTGAATAAGCTATGACTTAAAAGAAAAAAAGAATATCCACTTCATATCAACTTAAAGGCTCTGACCTTTGCTGCCTTAAAAATCAGTGAACTTTTATGCAGGATTACACCATAAAACTTAACCTTTTAAAGAAAGAAAGCCTTGGAAAACGCCTTTGTTTGAGCTCATACCACAAGATATGCCCAGTAACAACCTTTAAAGCTACTATTTGGGCAACTTTTTGTTGGGGGAAAATGGACTGGAAACTGTGGTTGATTGTTCCCAATTCTGCAGAAAGTAATTCAAAAGATAAGAAGCATTTACCAGAGACTCATTGTGACCTCTACCCACACACAGTGGATTCATTTTCTTGTTAAAAAGACAAAAAACAACTTTAACACCCAGTTGAAGTACCAGAGGGTTTTTTAAAATATAATTTTAGGACTTTTTCTGACATTAATGTGACCTAAAAGACAAAAACACACTTAATGTGTTATTTTGTCAAAGCACTTTTTTATTTGCCTTACATCGCTGTGTTTTTGGGTTAGCCACCTGTTGGACTGCCAGGACTTCTCATGTGCACACACACCTGTGTTCACACCAACCAACAGATTCTCAGTTGCTTTGAGTCGTTGTTGTGCTGAACAAAGACATTCCTCTTACAGTAATTTTGTTTTTAGTAGAGATTTTACCTTTTTAGCCTTTTCAACATTTTAAATCACATCTAGCCACCGAAATGCACATCAGTATCATTATTCTTTCAACAGACATATTATGTAAGGAAACAACATCACATTTTAAGCTGTAAGAGCTTTCTGAGACCAACCAGAGAACGCAACACAAACCAAGCAAGAAACCCAATCCACTAATCAACCAACCAACCAAGAAATCCAGTAAGCAACTTGGCCCAACCAAGCAGCCAACATCACTAACACAGCTCCAACCAAACCTAACAAACCAAACCCAAACCAACCAGGTTTGATCTAAAAAGAGACTAACTTTGTTATTATCATTGCATGAATCTTCTGCAACTTTTCTTTCTGTTTGTCAAACTGAAAAGCCTAATATGTTTCTGACCCGCTTGGTCCAGTTTGGGTTTCTTTTGTTATCCTGGATTCTTCCACTGCTGATTTATTAGGTGATGGAAATCCCTAAGACCTTTTTTGGGTTAGTCATATGTTTCTTTAATGGCTGTGACAGACTCACTTTAAAACAGCCCAGATGGTTTTGTGTGTTATCACAGAAAACATGTCAAAGAGTTGAGATTGTATCAAGGAGCACAGCAGATTGTTTGACTTAGGATGTTAGAGGCCTAGATGGATCAGAGTGATTCAGGAGTTTAAACCTTCTGGGACGGGTTAAGTGTGAATGGATTAGTATTCTGTGTTTTCATTGTGACTGTGAAGCATTGTAATCACTGAATAACCCCAGACCCTGATGACTTCAACCCTGCGTTGAGCTTTTCCTTCAACCCTTGGGAATCTGCAACATCTGTTCTGACTTTCTTAGTTCATTATAAAAGTTTGATATTCTATAAAAAGCCTCTTGGGAACAGAACCAGACATTTGTTTTGACATAAGCACGTTTGGACCGAAACCCGTTTCCCTCCTTGGAAGAGGAAACTTGCAACATGCTTCTTAAGTCAGTGAAATTACGTTAAGAAATTCCTCCCTGAAACAAAGCCCATCTGCTGGGCCACACCCACTCAGGCCACATACATTTGGGTTTGTTTGACCCCAAAACATGGCTGGTTTACAATGACATCAACTGGTCAGAAAACACACCAACGTCTGCTGGTGTTACCGTCTCACTTTAACAGCTTGTGTTTTTTCTGTTCCCAGAATGCTCTGTTGTCTCTCTGACACTGATGACATCATGCTAGTTTATTCCCACTAACGTATAGCTGATGTTATTGTCTGCCTCGCCCTTGTCTGAGTATTTCACTGGAGGTTTCATTTGATTTCATTGGATAGTGTCTACAACTATCCATGCATAGTTGAAATGCACCAACACTGAAGAACTCCTCTTAAAACACTTGTAACTAATTTTAGCAGTTAAAACTAAAATTAGTATTAGTATTTGTTGAAGAAAATATACATATTAATAAAAAGTTTCATTAAGGCTACTTTCACACAGCAGGCAAGCGTGACCCAAATCATTTTTCTGCTCAATTCTCAACCCTCTTCAGAAAGCAGGATGTACCTCATAAAATGTCTTAAAATATTTTAGTCATCACCTTTATGACTAAAATATTTCACACTTACACACACATTTTTTTATAGTACAGTTCTTTATTATGTTGGAAAAATTTTACCTGAGGGAATGTTTCATCTCAGAACGGTTCTTTAAAGTCCTAACTAGGTTTCATTTACCAGTTCACTTCCAGCTTTAAAATGGAGATATTTTAACCCACAATGAGGTGTTTTGAGAATAATTATGAATGTCATAAACTGTCAAACGGATTTATCGTCTCATCAGCGACGCTTCGGCTTCAGGCCTCATTCCTCTTCTGAAATATATTTCTGGTTATATTGCCATGAATAGAATTTAAACAGTTTCATCGAATTTCATATTTTCAAACTATTTCACCAGAACCCATTTTTTCCTTCCCTGCCTCCTGATGGGCTTTTGGAAAAGAAATGATCTGTGGTTGGATTGAGTGAGGATGAGGAGTTTCACTCCCTCTACAGACAGACAGACAGACAGACAGGCTCTGTAGGAGGTCCGTTCATTTCTTTGACTCGTCTTAGTTTTAAGGACAAACTCTGGAAACTGGCAGTGATGTTTATGATCAAACAATCTTTTTCAAGGCACTTTTAAATCATCCTACATACTTGGAATCACTTGTTTGACAGTTTTTGGGAATTTTAAACTTTGTTAACTGGAACTTAATTTATTGTGACAACAATAAATCAAATGTATCACCATAATTGATAAACAATGTGATAAATGCATGGAGACTTTCTAGTTTTTAGACCTTTTCCCCAGTTTATTTCTGGTTGGGGATGAATGCTGTATATATGTTCCCATGCTTCTCACTATATGATGACTTCTCACCAAAAATAGCATCATGACGACAACGTTTATCTGCTGGAAAGCCAGAAGGAAACTTGTAGACAGACTGCTGGAAATGCAACATGTTGCTCGAACACAAATGTTCCTGTGGTAACCAGAACCAACAACACCTTGTTTCTGTTTCTGCAGCCCGGCGGTGGAAGTTGTTTCCTTTCTTTGGTCCCCCTACCTCCACCCTCCATCCATTCCTTTCCTCTTGCTCAACACGTCCCTTTCCCAGCCAATGGAAAGTCAGAGCGGAGCTGCGGGGAGACAATGGTCTTTCTGTAACCACCACTGGTATATTTGTGTGGTGGAGGGAGTGGGAGCCAGAATGTGTGTTAAACACAGTGTACTGCTCTCCAGAGGTTAATTAGCCCACTTACACTGAATCCTATAGGAGCAGGGCTCAGTTCCTGCTTTAAAATGCACAGAGAGCCGCTGTAGCTGAAAAAAGCGTAAAAGAAGCAATTCTGAGCAGTGAAAAGTCAAAGCAGATTAATATTAGAGCTACTGGCAAAGATGGGAAAATCTACAAACTTCTTATAAATTATGAAGGCTGTTTAAACAAGCCAAATGTGTTTTCTTTCTGACTCTTAGAGTTTGGAGCAGAAGGTTTCTCAGGACAGAGCTTCTCACATGGAGGCTCCTTCAGGGCAGATCTTCCCTCACAAAACCAGAATCAGGATCAAGGTCCAGCTCCAGGTATCGGCTTTGCACAGGATCCGGGATCAGGTCCAACAGGCCCCCCTGCATCGAACTACAACAACATCCAGATCCCACCAGGGGCCCACGCACCAGCCAACACTCCGGCAGAGCTGCCACCTCCTTCAGGTACAACACTGAACACCCCAACACCTGCTGTAGACTTTACACTCCAACCAATGAATCATATGCAGTTATGTTTCTCTATTCTACCCCAAAATTATGCATAACATTTCCTTCCTATTATCTTGATATCGGAGATAGAAACATAATAGGAAATGTTTTCAATAGACAACCAAACAAGTGTTTGCAAACCACAAAGACTAAATACAGACGCCTAGTTTAGGATTAATGAAACTAAAACCACATGATTAAAAGATTAGAATCTCATGAAACAAATAATCCTCTACAGACACAAGAAAATTGTGTCCTTCTATAATAATTTGCTCATATGAGTTTAATCAAAAACAACAATATTGAAACACAACCCTGAGGTACCCCAGCTTTGAATGCTGATGAAGTGAATTAAAGCAGAAAGTGTTTTTAAAACAAAATCTGATTTCACGCTTTTTTATTTTTTATTATTTTACAGTCAGATTTACAGTGGACCCCCGCCTGTTGTGATTCAGTATTCATCTATTCATCTATTTCTTTGTAACATAAAGTGAATTAGTTGTTTAAAGTTTGCCTATTCGCAGAGTATATCTAAAATATTCAAAAAGTGCCGTTTTGAAGCTGAAAATACAAAGACAGAATATTACCATTCTCCTGGCCTTCGTTTGCTTTGGTATTAACGAGTGTATTTAGAAAATACTTGACTATTCATGAATTTCAGCTATCGGCAGGCAGCTGAGGTCCGTAACCTTTATGAACAACAGAGGTTGTTTTCATGGAAATTCATAAATTTTTGAGATTTTAAAAGAAACTTAATCAAATTAGGCGGTTTTACTCCTTTTTGACAGAATCAAATCTTAGTTGGAAAGCTGGGGCTGCTTTGGTTTATTCAAAGTTGATGAATCAGATTTCTCAGAGATCCTCCAAGGTTCTTTCCTTGGGTTACTGAATATCTGCTTGACTTGTGTCTGGTCTCTCCTGGATTTTTTACGGTTTATTAGAGACAGAACGTTCGGTTCCTGTTTGTCAGCTGAAGGTTTCTTTTACCTTTGACTCATCTTTGATTTTTGATTTGCTCAGTTTCCTGTTTTTTTAAGGATCTGCTCACTGTACTTATGTGTGCAGATTTTGACAAACAGTGTTTTGATTTCATAACTCTGACTTCAGTGTTTATGTGAGTTCAGATGTCAGGTATTGCCTCATCTCAAGCTGGAATTGATTCACTCGACCTCAGAATAAAAGGAGGATAATGAGGCAGTATTTCCAGGTTTTTCCTTGTTTTTCATGTACCAGCTAAAGAAACTGCATTGTAAATTAATGAGTTTAATCTGTTTTCAGTTTTCTGGCATTAAAGTTAATATTCCTTCCACAGAGACTCTTCAACAAATAAGTGTGTGTTTTTATGAAGATGAAGAAGTGGCTCTGCAGTGAAAGTTGTTTGCTAACTTTCTCTGCATAAAGTCTTTATGTCGACTTTCTGGGTGACAGAAGATGCAGTTTGGTTTCTGAAGACAAAAGAAAGATTCCTGAAGAACTGCTGCAACACACATTAAAGAAGTTTAATTTATCTTCCCATTAGGCAACATTTGACATTCAGTTTAGCTAAAGAGAACAGCTTTCTGCACAGTGATCTGGCACAAGAAGTGCAAACACTCACTTTGTTGAGTTATTGTCTGGCTGGCATCTCGTCAAACATGTCTGCAGAGAAAAAGTGTTGATTAAGATTAAAGAGTGTCAAAGGTAAACGTGGAGCTCGTCCAATCACACTAAGTGCTGACAGACAAGGTGTTTCTTCCCTCTGAAAACGAGACGGATGCTGAAGAACTGTTATGTGTCCCTTGAGGCCCTCAAAAAGGACAGGGTGTCTTTTTGTGCATTAATTTAGAAAATGCAGTTCCAGAAAAAGATTACCCAGGTTTTTCATAGATTTGTTGTTTTTCACAGCGTTCAGGTTTACAGTAACACAATGCCAGGGGGGAAAGGTATCACCGATAGGGATTTAAGTATATTTTTAATTGCAGTGAACTGCCGCCTATTTGCTGATTTTCTGTGGAATGTGACTTCTAGTTATTCATGGAAAATTTTTGATTTTTGTCATAATGCATATCTAAAATATTCTAAAGAAAAAAGGCAGTTAAGTGTTTTTAGAGGGATTCTAAAGTTTTCCCGGATTTCAGCTGTTGGCAAGTTAAAGGTGAAACAAGTGTAGCTTGTTTGGAAGTGTTAAAGGAGAACGTGTGTTCTCTCCCAGAAAAATTTGGCAAAATTGTATCTTAAATAGCTACAAAACTTGAGAAGAAATGTTATTTAGACTGATAAGATCAAAGCGGGGATGTATTTAGGGCATCTTACCAACCGACAGGCACAGGAAACCACACAGAGCCTTTAAAATTATTAACACCTTTTAGAGTTTTTAAGTTTGAACAACCACAAACTTCAATGTAATGTCTTGTGATTTTATACGTTAGACCAATTGTTCCAGAAATTTTGACGTGAAAGAAAAATTAGGGATTTTAGGATGTTTACAAAAAGAAATAGCCTGTTTTTGTTTCAGTCCCGTTAATTTTCATTCCTCTAGACATTAGCTAGTTGGTAAACAGAGAACAGCGTTTCATTGGAGAACAATATGAGGACCAAGAAACACAGCAAATAAGACCAACACGAAACTGTTTGGCTGACATGGAAAACTAAACATGCAGATCAGTTTGACACAGTTGTCTTGGTGAACCCTGGTGGTGGCATCATCATGCTGTGGGGATTTCTTCAGTAGGAGCTGGCAGGATGGTCAGAGTTGGTAGAAAACCTGTTGGGCCTGCAGAAGACCTGAGACTAGGGTGGAAGCTCAGCTTCTAATGTTATTTACCAGGAGCAGTATTATTACCCAACTCTTTGACAACCTTTTTAATTGGTTACTTTGTGATCGTTTAGTGTTTGTCTTTGTTGTCCAGGAGAAGCTGGTAAACCAATGCCTGCTGCCCGGTCCGTTCCTGCTGTTGACCCATCACTGCTCAACGCCCAGCAGCAGGGTAAGGATAAAACACACTGATACTGCAGTTGGTTTAAAAAAGGTCCTAATAATCTAAAACTGGCTCCAATGGTTCAAACTTGGAGATGTTTTTTTGGTTTGTTGCATCAACTGTCTGTCCTGAATGATTCAGTTCATGTTATTACAACTGTGGCCTTGAAACATTTCCAATTCAAACTGGATAAGACTTTTATTCACATGGAGGACTTGACCTTCACCAGAACAGGAAACAAACATAAAAAACAGAAATAGTTGATCTGAGGTTAAATTGTTTTTAAGTTTGTGGCTAGAACAGAAACTCCTCGCAGCTTCTTCCAGTAAAAGAAGAAGCAGTTTTTACTGTTTGACCAAGTCTGAGTGAACCTTTAACCTCTGACTCATTTTTAGATGACATTTATTGGCTTTAAAGTTTCGCCATAACCTCAAAGAATTACGATTTTTACCTGTAACAGCTGCAGCATCAGAGTCTTAGTGGAGGGATTTAGTTTCATTGACTAAATCACTTTAAAGCCACTGATCGTTGGTAAACTGCTGCACAGGAAGTAGAGACATTATAGTGTAACCATCCATCAGTGCCTCCTTACAGTAGTTTGATTTTCATACATTCTGTATCTTAAATCTGACCTAAGAAGTGAAGTCAAAGTGGGAATTTGAGAGAAACTGAATAATACAAACCTTGTCATAATTTAGACTCTTTGCTGGCTCAGTCACTGCCTTTACATTAGACAATCATCCATTTTATTCAGCGAATCTGCCCTGACAAATGCCAAAGACGGGTCACATAAAAAAATGTAAAAAAATCAATAATCATTTATAATGTAGTTTTCTGCTTAACTGCTTTTTAAAACAAAACATAGAAGTGTATGGAAGGCTATTTCTGCCATGAAAGAAAAGATAAAAGCCTCAGGAAGTCACAGTGATGAAGTCATAATTAAGTTTTACATAAAGCACCAGCACAATTTGAAATTATAACGTAACTACGTCTTATTCTCGTAATTATGACTAAACCTCAAAATTATTACTGTGATACTTATCATGACTTGAAATTATGACTTGTATTATAATTAACTTAAAAACTCAAAATTAAATCACAAAATTCTGACTGATTCTCATAGTTATGACTTTTATTCTTGTAATTCACTTCAAACTTAAAAATTCATAATTATCACTTCTCAATGCTCTCAACTCAAAACTGTTTTATTTTCATAATTATGACTTTTTTTCTTATAATTCATTGCAATACCAGTTTGACAGTTTCATAATTGACTTTGAAACGCAAATTATAACTTAAAAACTTTAAATGATTAATTTAAAACTCAACCATAAGTTCTATTCTCATAATTGACAATAATTGTCATATTTATTGACTTATTTTCACAATTGTAACTTTTAAACTTTCTGTTGTGCTTCTTTTTTCATGGCAGAAATGGTTTTTCATAGAAATGTTTAAACAAATTAAAAGGTAAAAACAAAGACGGAACCACCAACAGAACCGAAACCCTTTGAGTTGGAGACACAATCAGAAACTCTGATCAAAGTTGCGACTGAATGTTGTGAAGGCAGCGGCTGCCTCCTCCACCAGCGGGGGGTTTGGTGAGATGTTCGGGCGTGGCCGGGTTTCCATACAAGGCCGTCTTTTCTCTCCGGAACACGGTGTGGGTCTGCCATCTGAACGTATCATTTCAACCACACCACCGCCTCTTCGTGGCTTCCACTGTGATTAGCAGCTGGTGGCGAGCCACACTGAGGGTTAGTGGTTAGAGTGGAGACGAGCTGATGCTCTGAACGCCAGGCACAGGCTTTCTGTCATTTACAGGCTGTAGAGCTAAGCTGTTTCAAAAGGTGCTAATTTACCAATGTTTGTTTTTAGATCTGTATAAAAGCAAACTTTTCTTAAGCCTTCATAAAATGTACCACATGAAAAAGAATCAGATTCCAGTTTGGCTCCAGTCAGATATTTGTTTAATCCTTCAGGAGTTAAGTCAGTAGTTTCTAAAACTGGTGGTTATTAAAGATTTGAGGCTTTTTAAAATATTTTTTGTCACTTAGCTGCTTATAGAGCAGCGGTCTGCACCCTGCGGCTCTTTGGCCAGTCCACTTTTGCTCTTACAAAACCAAAAAGGAAATGGTTTCTTTAATGAACCCAATAAGAAAAGATTGTTTTAGGAGTTTTTCTGTGAGCTCTTCTACAAAATCTGCATGGAACATCTGCAACAGTGTTTTAAAAGCAAGGAGCTTTAAACTTTGCTTCCTAGTTTAATTTATTTTCCATATTTATAGAAACGGCTTGCCTTATTCTGCCAAATTGTTTTTTTTTTCTTTTTGTTTTAAAATCTAAAAAAAGATTTGGCTTTGGCTTCATAAAACATTTTGCAGTTCATATTTATAAATAATAAAATAAGATTCTGATCAATTTTCTTTTTGATTCAGAGTCAAAAACGTCATTGAAAATTACATACTTTTCTATTCCAAACATGGAAATTAACATAATTACAACAGAGGAAAAATAGCTCATTGGAAAAACAGACCAGTATATTTTGCACCAGGGGATTACTAAAAAAACTACATAGAAATAGAAATCAAATTGTAGTAGCAGGGTATCCAAAAATGCTTCTTAATGAAAATCCATGAACTGAAGAGGCATAAATAATTTTATTATCAACACAGCAAAATGATTGTAACAAAACATTTAGAGTAGTTCCCAAGAGAGTCAAAACAGTTTTACCTGAATAAGAATATAGTCTTCAAAATGTTAATGCAGCATTAAGCAACAGGTGGGAGAGGGGGAGTCTAACGCTATGCTCCATGCAGCAGGGGAAACTCCTGTCACTGGGAATAATTTACAATAACAGTTTTAGTCATTGTTGAAAACTAACCCTAAATATAATTAATGAGTGCAGAAGTTTTAAATTGCCTCATTAATCTTTAGTTTCCTGAACAATTTGTGGTTTTCTGCTCTTCCAAAAGAGTTGGAAAAAGCCATACATAAAGAGCTTTAAGACCTGCGGTTTGATGAGGAACAACAGGATAACAGCATGTTTACAAAACTGGCTCAGGATTGCAGGAAATGTTGGAACCACTCAGGAAGCAGAATGTGAAGCAGAAACACCAATCAAAGTTAAAACTGCCTCCAGAAAAATCAAATTTACACGACTGAATCGACATTTTTATGCACTTACAGTGACTTTTCTGTCAAATCACACCAGAGCGCACACACCAAACATATTAATTCCCATTATATTTTGTCTCTGACATTTTCTTTCCAAAGTGGAATTGAAGTGTGTCTATAACCTGTCATATCTTCTACATAAAACACGACAGACCCATAAAGTTTTACTTGTGTGGCCAATAGAAGGTTCCCACATTCACGGTTTAATAATTTTTTGGATTAAACTTACAGTTTTCACACACTGAAGGCTTTTTTCAGGCTCAGCTTCAAGTCTGTATCTGTCGCTGTGCCCAACGTTTTCCTAAAGAGAAGGGAAGTCACCATGGGAACCAGTAACTCTCACTTTTTCTTACTCTGTTGTGGGTTTTCCTTCATTTTAAGGCAATATTTTTTGTGGGTGTGTCCAAATTCAGGTGGTGCATCCTTTCGGAAGTGATCGACTGTGAATTTAAATGGTTTTACATTTATTCCCACCAATACTTTGGCATATGTCCTGTCACCTAGCAACCGTGATCGTCCTAAATACTAGCTCGTAAAAATGTTTTGTTTTTTCATTACTTAAGCAATTAATTCAATTCTTGGTTTTTTTGTTCTTTTTTTTTTTTTTTTACAAAAATATATATAGTAAAAAATGTGTGTATGCAAATGACAGCAGACTAACATGATCGTTCAAGCTTTTAATTTTTGTTGCACCAGATTCACTTTTCTGTAAAATTCTACAGAAATCCAATTTTTCTAAAATGTTTTGCTCAACTTTTAGCTGTTTGAACGTTTGACGCTAATGAAAGTTTGGTTTTCTGGTGCCAGACTAGTAGTTGTGCTCCTTGCTGAGCCGTTTGAAGGTCAGTCTCGCTCACTTCTTTAGCCTAAAATAGCCTGAGATGACACAGCGTGAAGTCGTCTTAATGACACAATGTATTTCTATGAAGTGTTGAGTTTCACCTGCTCAGCAGAATCATTACCTGCATAGAGAGGTGCTAGGATTAATTTACACAATTTTGTTAAAATCCAGAGTTACCTGCTGAGAAGCTAAAAGAAGAAACTTTTTCCTTGCAGAGTGACTTTAGGCGTAAATGACCCAGGCCGTTACCCTTTAGCCTGACTGCTGGTACAATTAAAAAGAATCTGCCTGTTTGAGGAGCACATTAAGCCCCAGTCCAACATTTTTAAATGAAGAAAAATGGGTCTCATTGAATCCAATTTAAATGTGTGTAACGGACTGGGGAGAAGAAGCCAATTAAACAGTAAGGATGTGTTTTCTGTTCAGCAGCCCAGTGTGGACTCTCTGCAGGGACTTTTACAGCAGGAAAACAAAAACTTTTATTTAATTAGAAGGTTTTTCTTAAAGTGACTTTTGTTGCTTCTGCTCTGGTCTACAAAACTTAAAATTATGTTAAACTTGATTTTTTTAAATAACTCTTTTCTTTAATGTCTTTCACTCCATCATTACCAAGGACGCCTGTACACCTTACTGATCATTTGTAAATCATAAAAACTAAGCTTTCATATTTGATTCTTGCAGGTATAGAACAGTTTTAAATAGTTTTTATTTCTGAGCCCTTTTTAATCAAATTCTAGTTTGTTATCTTAGAAAGTCCGGTTCATTTTGGGAGGTGTGAATGCGTAATCAAACTGGTGATGCGGACCAAAAATTTAACTCTGGTCTTCCTACAAACCTCGGTTTCTGTTCGGTTGAAGTGAACTCTGGCGCAGTTTGAATGTACATGTGAACACTAAGCAGACCGGCGACTGCTCCAAAAGCAGGAAGTGGACTACAGCGCAGGGCATTCTGGGTAAATACAATCAAAAGAAGTGCACAAGTCTAGAGCTAGCTGGAGAAATGGCTCATGATCTTTATCCAACGAAAAAAGAGAAATCCCACAAACACTAAAATTAAGATGAAGCAGCTGTTTTGGCTGGAGAAGCCCAGCGATGGTTTAATGGTCATTATGGAGGTTCTTCAAATCCCACTGGGTGTTTAAATCAGCATCACAGGAACACAGAGGATTTACATAATTTAACACCAAAATTAAAATGTGCTGAGTGATGCAAACTGCTCCTCCTGAGGAGAAAAGTTGGTGAAAGTTTCCCTAATTTGAGGTTTGATTCATTTTTGTTTGTTTTGTTTTTATCTTTATAATATTTTTGGTTTTCCCTTCTGAAATTCAACTTGAAAATATATATAACATAGTTTTAACTCATGGGAATTAATGTAACGATGAACTGAAATGATAATCAAACATTTTTGTAAGAAATCCAACATTTAGACAGACGCCAGATGAACTGCATACTGGTTTTATCATCCATCCCTTTTATTCATTCTGCTGATTCATTATTCCCTGAAATCGTTTTCTCCTCATGATCTCTGGTTTCTGGCCCATTGCTTTGCAGACTTTTCTATTAACGTTTCCATTTTTTTCCTTCTCTGTCTCAAACGATTCCCATCCTTGGGAATATACAGTCAGCACATTTTGTAGGATAATCAGACGAGGGATTAGAGACTTATGGTTCAACATGATTTCCCTCGTTAACGTTGTAAGAGAGCAGAAGACCATATTTTCTGAGCGCTGTTTAACCAAGAGATATTATCTGTCGCTCTGCTTGTTCAGCATGCTCTACTTTTTAGAAATATCACCCAGAGACCTTCTTCTTGGTCTCTAAAGGCTCCCACTAATCTCACCTTTAAGTAGAAGAATAATTTGGTAATATTATTTCATTTAATGCATATTAACTCTGGGTGAGAAATTGTTCTCATCTGTGGATTTAGAGAAAGTGTTGAAGTTACTGCTTGCTGTGGTTTCTACACCCCATTATGCACTGCTGAGCTCACTTTTTAAACCAGCAAACCTAAGCTCATAATCACTACACTTAAAGTTACTGAACTTCATGTTTTCTTTCTACCTAAGAGACCAGTCAAACAGGAAACGATGCTTCAGTCATTTATGTCTCGATTTTCAGCTTTAAATGGAAACTAAAACAATTTTTAACCATAGAGGACAAAATGTCATTTCATCAAAACCCCCCGACATGTAAACCATCACTGGCTGCACCTCTCTGTTTCCATTTAAAGTTGATTTAATGTAAATAAAGTGAGGCGCACTATGGGAGCCTAAATTATGGGTTGCAGACATTAAACCGCCCCACAAGGTGAACACAGACATGATGAAGACGTCTTGTCTTGTATCCTTCTCGTCAAAATGCCAGTTTTCAGTTCTGAACTTCTCTACTCAGACTTTTAATGTATTCATGTTTGTGCCTCAGTGAGGCTTTGCTCTTGTCCACTTTCCAAGCGCACACCCACAACCCTTCTGTCCACTTTCATACCAGCGTATGCACAAACCGTCACGTCCAACTTTCTGTCAGGTTACAAAAATCAGAGCCTTTCTCTTTCAAACAATGCAGATGATGATTATCACAGGCAGTGATGAGTGGCAACCTGAACTTACAGAATATTCTCTGACATCAGTTTACACATTACCTTTTCGTGTCTTATAGTTTACTTTTTCAGAATTTACAGATTTTCCAGGAAATCACTTTACTTTTTTTAACTTACAGGACACCATTACTGGAGTTACCTGGGTACTTTCTCACATTTCAGGTTATTTTATTAGATCACAAAGGTTCCCTTTGAGTTACTTTTTTGAACTTCAGATGTCAGTTTAGTACTAATTCATAATTTGTTGTTCACTTAGTTACTTTCTAGAAACTAATAGGTTACTTTACTTAAACATAAGTTACTTGCCTGAATATCTGAGGTTACCTCCCAGGAAGTTAAATTAGGTTACTTTCATGACTAAATAATGTTTGAACCAAATGTTTCTGTAAAATTAAGATGCTTTGGATAAAGTAAAGGGAGAAAATCATAGCAAAAGCATGAAATACAGGTTCATTGAGGATTTTTTTGTTAAACGCAGCACAGTGGATTTTTTTTTTAACATGACAAATATTAATAGGAATCACATTTTCTTTTCTGAATCAATGAAAGGATTACAAAGTAACACATTACTCTGTGAAACTTAAACTGGGAGTTTTTCTCAGACTCAGCACTTCTCCAACACTCAGAACTTTCTCCCTCCGATTTGTGAAGCGCCAGGCTGGCTTATTCAACGTTATTCCTCACGACGCATTAATATGTTTTCATTTTGCGCCGACACTCATTTTACGGCTTGGAGACGTGCAGCTGTGCAGATGGTTCTGTTCGATATGCGGAGCGAGAGCCGTCCCACGCGGCGTCTCGTGTTCTGTTTGGACGGCACCGCGCCGCGGGGCGAGAGGGGCGCTGAGGCATGGTTCGAGTTAGGAGTTTCCTCTGGGGAGGGAAAGACAGATTGAGGAAGGGACACGAGAAATGTACTGAAGGAATTAAGGTTTTGTAAAACATTTCTTGTGTGTTGTTGAAATCCTCTGGAGACGTCTGAATAGACCTGATAAAATGTGCAGCACGTATTTCATCCATAATTTTAATTTCCTGGGTTTGGCTTTTGTTTTTAATACTTTGCTGGAACATAGTTTTTGAACTTTGACTACATGAACACACTTAGAGAAATCGGTAGACAGAAAATATGACAAGGGTGAGAAGGATATTAGATTAGTCCTAATGCTAGATTTTTACATTTGCCATTAAACATAAGTTACTTAGTACTCAGGCATTACTGGGTATTTAGTTGTTGCTAAAGCATCATAAAACAGGAGACAGTTTGTTATGGCTGAGAATGTCCTGATCATTAAACAAACAGATTTTAGGGCCTGGAGGCTGTTTCACTAAGCAATGAAATTAACTTCTGTCTCACTTTTTATGGATGAGTCCATAATGATTTTATGAAGACTTCTATATCAAATATGACTAATAAAAATATAAATGTCCTGCATTTACACCCCCTGCTCATACTGCACCGTTCCCTGCACAATGTGTTATTTAGTCACACTCTGTAAGTCAAAGTTGGGGTGCAGTAACTGCTACAACTTTAGTTATCTAAATAATCTGTAACTTGTTTTATTGTCCAAGAGCTTTCTCAGTGTATTTCAGTTATTACTGCAAGATTTAGACAAAACTTTACTGCCTAGTTTTCCAACGTTTTCTGGATTCCTGCATTGGGAAGGAGGGCGTTCGTGTTGGATGGCGTTCCGCCCTCCTTCAGGCTGAGCCGTAAACCTCGAGAGGGAACCTAAAGGGTGGAGGGCGAGGAGCTTAATAAGAAACAGATACACAACATATACAAAAAGTAAGATGCTGAAGAGTCTTACTAAGTTCAGCAAAGGCCTGGTAGCGAGTCATTCGGTATCTTCTAACAGGGAAGCATCTAAAGGCTGCAGGCAGCAGCTCTGGAGGACTAGAGTTGGAGACGCCTGGTGTAAAATAAAACGGAACGTTCAGAGTCTGAATTCGCTCCATGCTGACTTTGTTATAAAATAATTCAGGTCTCTCCGATTAGACAGGTTGCTGTGGAGGAAAGATAAGCACGGTAATGTTACGGCTGGTTACAGTATTTACTGAAACTGCCTATAAAACTGTTTGATCTCTCACACTTTCTGTGTTCCTCCTATCAAGCGATTTAGAGACTTTTATCTCTAAACGATTCAGAAGAGGGAGTTTGGTAGATTTACAAATGCAATGTCCGGTACAAGGACTAATGGGGAGTGAAAAGACCTTGACATCTCTCCAGGTTGGTTTTGTTTTTTTCTCCTCCAACCATCTTGTGAATGGATTCAGGTCTAAAGGTCTCATTTTTCCAGCACATTTCCGCTTCTCCTTTTGCATCCAATGTAAGACTCCTGATCTGCTGCTCTTTCTCTTGGAGTTCACTGGGATAGTTCAAACAACGAGGTCTCATTGTCTTCTGGACACATCTCATCCTAAAGGCAGAAAACCCAAAGACAGATCCAGAACTCTCTACTAGGACGATTTACCTTCATCTGACTTGGGAACATCTTGGAGACCATCAGGACTAACTGGGTGGTTTCCTGGGGGGACAGGAAACCACCCTGTCCCCCCAGGAACAGGGTGGTTTCATGTAATTATGAAGACATAATTATATCTAAGCAGAAAATGGGTGAATTTATTTAAAGTGAGGGTACATTCACACCAGCACTGTTCGCTTTAATTGAACTCTAGTTCATTGCCTTGAAAGTTCAGTTCATTTGGGGAACTGAACTTTGGTTTGCAATCGAACTCAGATTCACCTACAAACTTAGATCCCTGTTCGGTTGAAGTGAACTCTGGTTTGGTTCAAATGAATATGTCCAAGCTGATTTAACATGGCTGATGTCTCTTCCTTCAAATTAACTGAATGAATTACCATTTGACCATTTGCCTTTTAAAACACAGTTAAATTTCTGCCCTTTCTTTCTGTGTTTTGTTGATTCTTGGCTGTTAGCTAAATGTTCCTGACATCCCTTAGATTTGTCTCCTCCTCTCTGTCTGCCATGTATTGACTGTAAAGTGATCCTGGTCTACTTTGTATTTCTGTCTGCAGCCTTTGTTAAGTCTGTAATCAGGACTGATTGCTCCTCTAATTGGCTCACATTAACGTCTGATCTCCCTGACTTCTACCTCCTCTGATCCTTCCTTCCCTCCCTTCCTCAGGTGGTGTTCAGCTCTCCCCTGAAGACTTCACCAAGGCACAGAAGTACTGCAAGTACGCCGGCAGCGCTCTGCAGTACGAGGACGTCAGCACAGCCATCCAGAACCTCCAGAAAGCCCTGAAACTCCTCACCACCGGCAAAGAATAAACTCTTTGTCCGTCTCCAGTCTGACTCCTCCTTCCTCCTCTCCTTTTCTTCCATCTCAACCCCCCACCACTTTTTCTCCCCTCTATCTGTCTCCAATCTGGCCCAAAGTGAGCCAGTGGCCACTCTCGAGCGTCAGACGAGGACACGATGGAAATCAGACGGAACAATGGTGGCCTGTGTCCACCGCCGCTCCAATTGACGGGATAACTGACCAACCGACTGCTGGACATGTGGACTCAAAGCCTCGTTAGTGACTCCCTCCAGCTGGTAACGAGCTCGTCCTCCTCGCCGTGATTCATATTGTTCTCACAGCAGGTTCAAAATAAAGAAGATTGAAAACAACATCAGTAGGTCCAAAACTCCAACCTGAGTTTGTGTCATTTTATCAACTCAAGCTTTTTGTCAACAGAACTGATGTCAGTCAATCTCCCCAGAAATGTAGGAGTGAACTCACTGATGGCTTCCACTGCCAGGAGGACTTTGTGCTTTCTAGAGCTTAGGTTTGATCCATGAAGCTTTATTACAAATATAAACCTACAGATATCAGTTTGGATAAATAAATCCTGTAATTCCTGTCAATCAATCGTTCCACGGCTGGATCATTTGGTCCAACTCAAATTATTCAATATCAACACCAACAAAACCCTTATTTTGGCTGAAGTTACTTATCTGAATTTAATCAAATGACTTTCAACACTTAATGATAATTGTGACTTAAAGTTAGTTTTAAATTCCTGTCTATTTTCACACAGTATTTCAGGTGATGGGATTGGATTGTAAAATCTTTGGATAATCTTTTTACTGCTGGAATACTTTACCTGGAATGTTTGGCTGATGCACATTAAATTAATTTAAAGACATTTTTCTCTTAGTGTTAATTTTGTGCTAGTTTCCTTTTTAGGAACCTTTACCCAGCTGACTATTAGCACCAGTGTTTACTTGATTTCTCAGTATGAAAGCCAAAACTCTGTGCTTATGGTTGCAAACTAATGGAGTGTGACAACAAAACAAAACTTTTGAAGCTCAGCATAGATGCACCAACTGTGCAGCCAATGTTTCTCAGGTTTTAAGAAATCTTTCCACTCTTATTTGAATGTTCGATTCTGAACCGAAACCTTTGAACACCTGATAATGGCCTCGTTGTTGAATGTTAGCTCACAGGTATTAATAGTTTGGTTTTTACAGCTGTATGTTGATTTAACATGCTGACTCAAGCCACTAGCATGCTACTGTAACATTAGTCCTTACCTGCTAATAAACATCTTGGTAGATCTTATCCGATCTTTACAATCTGTTAATATAAAAATGAAAATATCCACAGCTTTGCTCTAAATGTCTCATTCATCCCTAGAAATTTGTACAATAAAGGTTCAGAGGTTGTTTGAATTATTTGGTAAAGTAATCATTTCCCATTAGCATGCTAAAATTAGCTGTAGAAAGCTGTTGCTAGTTACAGACATGCTAACGTGATTTTTAGCAATTTTATACTACAGTGGGAAATTCTAACTATGAAGTTTATCCACAGTTTTGTTTGTAATATTCACTCATTTATTACAAAGTGCACTAGAAATTAATATTTTGACCCAGTAACAGTACAGAGGTTGATGGAATGAAGTTTCCTACTTTGAACATTAGCATGCTTAAATGAGCTTTAAATGAGCTTTACTTTTACATGCTAATGCTAACTCATTCATGGACATCTTAGCTAACCTTGCTTTAAAATCTCACATATAAATAAAGAAAACCCACAGCTGTATTTTAATGACTAATAAATAAACAACACATTAAAAATGTATGATTTGACATCATTTCCACTAAGACGATAATGCTAACACCAGCATGCTAAACTAGCTTCACAGTAGCATCCTAACCATGCTATCATGCTTATGAACATTTTCCCAACTTTATCCTTTTAACTTAAAGACAAAATAGAACAACTGTTCTTATTGTCCACTAATTTTCCATAAAGTGTATTAAAAATGTGATTTAATCCTCCACCGTTTACAGTAAAACATGGAACAGAAGTTAATTAAAGGCACTAAGCTGGTCAGATTTGACCAAACGCTCTACAACCAGTTAACTGTAATTTTAATGTTATATTTAACGAGGCTCAACAAGCTAATCCATGCTAACATTAGCATGTTAGCTTTGTTATAGTGAAGCTAAGTTGCTAATAAACCAAGCTATTGCCACCTGTTGTGTTCTAGGTGGCATATAGATAATATACTAAGTGAATAAACATAATGTAGAATCATTTTCTTCACTGTGAATAAAAAGCAAGCGTTCTACCCACTGTTGATTCATTCCACTCTACAACCTAAGGTCCAGACTTTGAAACCTTTAACCTGTGATAAGCTCCGCCTTCTTCATCTGTTAAAGGTCCAGATGTTTCCTGGATTGAAGCAGGAGCCAAATGCTTTATGTTACCTGGACACAACACCTACAAGTGGGTGGAAACTGATTTTTACTATTCCTTGACTGAGCTTTTGGCTGCAGTTTAAACATTTTAATTGTTTTTCTTGGATTCATTGAACCAACGACAAACAGCTGCTTTCTGTCCAGTTAAACCCCAGAATGGATTCGGTCTCATTGTTTATCCTGTTTGGACTGTCGACATGCATCTCCGATTCATATGGAAGAAACCGTAGAGAACGACTCGGGGAACTAGCGAAACCTTTTTGTTTCTGATGTTCACACATCACTGTCAGCCGACGGCGATGGGGCTCTGTAGTCTGAGCTTTAAATCTTATTTCTGCATTTTGATTTTAATCTTTATCAGCTGATTTAGTGACTCAAGGTTTTCACAAAGTTTGCACAAATCGTCACTGCAGTTTGAATAAAATATATGAAATTATTAATTGTGTGAATATTTGTCACATCTGAAGAATCTGGAAATGTAAAAGTTTTTTTTTTTTTTATTTCTGCAAGATATAATCTGCATTCAGTCAGTTTAACATGACGTGATTTTCTGAATGTTGGTCTTATAAAGGCTGTAAACGAGGAAAAACCTTAGACTGTTCAAATGTTACTGACAAGAGTTTAATTTATCTTTGCTTATTATGTAAATTTCCTTTTTCTGAGACGACTCACAGAGTTGAAGCATGGCTGAAATTATTTTTAATAATCAGTTGGTATCAGTGAAAAAGGCTCAACCTGCCTGTTTCTGATGGCCTGTTTTTATAGCACCAGACAAAACATTCACCTTTTGGAGTGACTGATTGTGAAATCGACTGAAATCGACTGAATGATCAATCAGTACTGGATTTGTGAAAAGGAGATTACAATCATCAGTTCAAAGATGGAAGACGACTGATAGCGACCTGCAGTGGTGATGAGGATGACGTTATGTTTCCATGACTACAATTGGATCAAGAACCAACAAGTCTAGCTTTTAAAGACTACAGTCCAGCAGCAGGATGTTTCACTGATAATATTTTAATTTAAAATGTACTCATGTAGGTTACAGTACCAAAGGTCCAGTTCTATACCAACATGGTATTTTGCAAAAGCTAAAGTGCTAAATTGAACCTTATTGATATAAATTTATTGCACATAAAATGTATTTATGGTTCACAGACTTTCCAGGTTTATAGTTATTGATATGGATGCAAACAACTGACTTAAGATTAACTGTTGAATATTGGTTAATCAGATTCAAATTTGTTCCATTTGATTATTAATGCCGTTTTTTAGACAGACTTTCTGACAGCGATGTTGTATTTGAGAATCTTGAGAAGTTTTTCATTGCAGAAAGTTTGTAATGTTTGAACCAGAAGTCACTACAAAGTGCTGGAAAAGTTGAAGACCTGCATAAATACCAGGCAGCTACAAAAACCTGCCCATGCATCCGGATCCTGCTTCATCTCCAGATGAAATCTGTGACCTCTGACCCTCATCTCATAAACATCTACAGTGCAGGCTGAAGGTCACAGCTTTAAGATACCAGTAGAACCATAAAAGCTGCAGAACGATGAGACCCAGATGTTCCTCCAGCATTCAGCTTCCTCTCCACGATCCGGTCAATGAACAGCAGAAACAGATCTGAGATCAGGTAAACCTGTCCGTTCTTAAACTTCACTAAACTACAAGCACATATAAAATAAACTCAGAGCCTCACAGTTTATCTAACAGAGATTTGTTTAAAATTGGTGTTATTGATCAGAGTTTTTTCTCTCTTTAAGTTAATGAACAAGGAATGCATATTCACCGCGTAATTCATGTATTTGAAGAGGAGGCATGTGGTTTCAGTTTGAAGGAATCGGCCCCCAGCGGTCAGGGAGTCGAAAAGGAAACCGCAAATCTGCAGCTCTGACCTCTCAGTGGTCAGAACAAGAGCTGTGGTCAGATCTGAATCAGTGTCCAGGTTTCAGAAACAGGTCTGAGCCTTTTATACACCACTCACAAAAACTCAGGGATAATTGGCTTTCGGCTGAAGTTTATGGAAATAATAAAAAGTTCATATTGCAATATTATGTTATGAAACAGGCATTTCAGTGGAAGCAGCAATGCTGATGTCGTCATCTCAGTATGCTACAACAAAACATGTCAGTTTCTCAGTAACGTGTCGTCTGATTTTGAATATCATTTATATTTGACAATAAAGTCAAATATATTCCTGCTGGGATGTTTTCACTCCAGCCTGTTTGGTTCGTTCTAATCAAACTCTAGTCTTATAAACCTCAGGCTCGGTTCTGTTGAAGTGAATTCTGGTTTGAAGATGTGAACACCAAGCAGACCGGAGAGCGCTCCAAAGGCAGAAACCGGACTACAGCGCACGGCATTCTGGGTAAACAAAATGAAAACAAATGTGAGGAATGTTTGTTGTCTCATTATGATGAGGTCATGTTGATCAGGTATCAGAATAAAAACGATGTTCAAACACAGATTCTGGTTAAAGCAGAACATTTAACGGTTGATTTAAGCAGCTTCTCACTGAGAACAGAAAGTTGGTGCAGAAACATTGAAAAGGCAGATAAGATTTTAGATAAAAGTTCTCATTACCTGCACCTACAAACAAATGTTAGTATTTTCGGTGCAACCTGAAATATCACCAAACTATCTGTAACTTTTTGTGAGTCATTTATGTTCAGGTTGATTTCACAGAACTAGTTTCATTAAAAGTTCATTTTTGGGCAATTTAAAAAAATGTTTTCTTCACATTATTCTGAGTGAATTATCTGCAGGTTCTCTGGTTTCCTTCAGTCTAAAAACAAGAATATAAGATCATAATTAGGGCTGCATTCTCCTTTTCTATCTTTTCAGGTGGAATAAAATAGTTTTATTTTCCATTTTCTGTAGTTTCTGTTCAATGATGAAGGCCACGCCCCTTTCTTTTCATCCACTCTGCCCACCCTAAGCGTTTTCTCTCCATCTGTTTGGTTTTAGAGACACTTCTCACCTTGTTTTCCTCCTAATTGAAGGCTAACCTCTGCAGCCTGAAGCAGAAAACGACGCCTTCTGTTCTGCTCACGTATAAAACCTCCAGGAGACCAAAGTAAGCAGAGTTACAGGAAACAGGTTGATGTCATGTTCGGATCATTAAAGGTAGCCGGTCGGCGCAGGCTTTGGGAGATGTCATGGAAAACTTGGTATGTTTGACCTCAAAGTTTCAGACGAAGAATTGAAACGCTTGAAGCACAACTGATCCTCTGATTTTAAACAAATCCCCAAAGTTAATCAATAGGACCATAGCAACCACACACAAATATTTCTATTTTAGCATCAGCTGCCCCCTTCACAGCATTTCTACTTCAGGATTAGGATTTCTAAAACCTCAGCACCAGACTTAGTTACTCTTCTATTCTTTCATCCGTCATCTTGTTCTTTTCCAAGGCTGATCTCACTGCGCAGCTCAGTCAACTTAAAGATGTCACAAATATGTTTGTTTTAAGGCTACATTGTTCTTATCCTTGTTCTTTAAATTTAAATGTTCAAAATGAATTCTGGCTTCACTATCTATAATTATTTATTGTTTTAGCTTCACATATTTCGGTGTTGCTATGAGAATTCACAATATATTTTGCTGCAAACTAATTTGAGTTATTTGGAAATAATTCATTTGTCCTCATTCCCAAAATCCTCTTGAACAAACCTGGTTTATTCATTTTCATAATCTCATATTGACCATGTAATTGTGCAATTTAGCATTTTGAAAACAAATTCTCTTAATGGAAATGTAGAAAAAGATCTGGTTTGTTGATAAAAAGTTTTGGCCGTATCAAAAGAAGTTTATTTCTCAAAACTGCAATAGAAACACTTTTTATATCACAGGAGTCACATGATCAACAACCGGATGTTTCTACTGGCGCAAACCAGGAAGAAGAAGAAACAGGAAGTGGTAGAGGATTTTTAATAACTTATCACTCGAACAAACGTATCCATGGGATTTTAATTCTGTTTCTTATTTACTGGAAACAATGCATTTGTCAAATTGTGGATTTTTTTGTGTTTTTTTTTTTTCAACATTAGCAAAATATTAAAGTTTTGCAGCTTGTGACATCATTGTTACTTTTTTGTGGCTCTATTTTTATTTCTGCATGTTTACTTGTATATTTTAGTGAGTTTGTCCATTTAAAGTATTTTAACTGGATGGTTGAATTATTTTTGGTAATAATTTCCTGTACATTGGAGAGAAGTTTATTGTGTTGGTTCCATATTTAAATGTGTAACGTTTTGCTGTTTGGAAACAAATTTCCTCTGTTGTTATTTTAATACATAAAATTTATCAGGCAGGAAATCATTTGGATATTATTTTCAGTTGGTGCCTTGACTTGATAATTGGTAGGTTTTATTAAATATTTAATCAAAGAGAGTTGAGATGAGAACCATCCAGTACAGTCTGAGTTTAATCTCCATCTGTTTCCTGCTCAGTGTTTCCCTCCGTCTCTGTGACGTCAGACATGTCTTCCCTTCCACATGGAGGTTCTGCTGCAGCTCACAGTTTCTCTGAGGCGCCTTTCACAACCATGCAAATCTGTGCAGCATCCTGAAGCTCTTATCGGGCAGGAAGCTCCGACGTTCAGAGGCAAATGAGTCGCATCAGAGCAGCTCACCTCAGGCTGCACATTCATCTGCTCTGAGACGGAGGCGTGACGTCACTTTGTGTCTGGATGAGGCTGAACAGATGAGTTTATGATCCAGACCAGAAACCTGCTCTATGATCAGAGTTACCAGGATGTGTCAAAATGAGAGAAATGAATCTCTTTAGGTTTTAAAAGATGCTTTTATTTTATGTCCTTTTGCTCCTTCAGGGTAAGAACTGTGAGCATAATTATTATCATCAGTTCTAACTGTTCATCACCAACTGCAGCTGTTTGTTCATCTAAAATGTTAAGAAACCTCAAACATGAATGTTTAAGGAAATAAATGTGAGCTTTTTGCTTCCTAGAATATTTATGTGTGCTGAATTATTATGCTACAAAATAAAAAACACATTTTTTCATCTCACACTTTTATTTTGAACTATTTAAATGAGAATTATAAACAACTTAAAACTTTCCAATAAACATTTCTGACATAAAAAATAAAGAAACCAGTGACCAGTTGCAACACGCCTCATTTAATAACATGGAGTCATTTCAGTTTCTTCATTCAATCAGCAAAATGTATTTTTAAAGAACCATACATTTTTATTTTCAGGATTTGAAATAAAGATAAACATGATGGATCTTTTTCTCTGTGGGATGGAAAATTTACCCTCATGACAATAAAATCAGATCTAAAACCTTTTCTGGTGCTTTTATTTCAGTGTCATTATTTCTGGAAATTCAATTCAAATATTGCAGCAATAAAATGAAAAATATTAAAAACTTATAACTACATTTAAAACCTTTAGCAGATTTTTAATTTTGTTACATCTTAGCCAAAATTATTGTCACTTTAATGAATTCTTTTTTTAATCTGTTTTATTTTTATAATTTGTTTGCAAGATGAGAAAACCTGGTGAGATGTTTTCATATTAAAACAATATTTGAATTAAAATAAAAGTCAGTCACCTAAAAATATCGGAAGAAAAGCGACGTTCCCCTGTAACCCCGCCCCCGCCTGTGAACCGGGTCAAAGAATCGAACGCACTCAGCCAGAGAGCCGCACCAACACCCTCCTCCTCCTCCTCCTCCTCCTCCTCTTCCTCCTCCTCCTCCTCAAACTTTGGAGACTTTTTGCGCCTCAGCGGAGACGCGTTTGGGATTTAGCTGGTTTGGAGTCTTTGTGAATTTCTTCATTAAGAAACAGAAAAGTGTTTTTTTCCTGAGAGTTTGCAGACAGACAGACAGACAGACAGAATGATCCTGCGGGGGGATCAGCCGCCGCTGCACTGACAACATGTGAGTGTTTGAAACTTTATTTCCAGTCTTTGCGGACCTGAAGATGCTGCTGTGGCTCCTGCTCTTCTCCAAGTTTGACTTTAGTTTGAAGGATTGTTGGGAGTTTCAGCTCCTTAACTGAATGCAAACTTGCAGCCGCTGGATGTGGCGCAGAGGAGAAAATCTTTTCTCTTCCAATGTTTTCCATGGATCTGCAGGTTTTCAGTTTGACATGAGAATCAGAAGAGATCAAGATAAAACAGCTGCTGAGGGAAAAAAGTTATCTGCTCAGTTTTTATGGTAAATTAATTCAGTTTTTACAAAACGTTTTTGATGCAAATTGCACAGTTTCACCAATTTTCATATATTCTTACTATAACCAGTGAAACTAAATATTCGTTGAGCTGTAACTTTTATTTCCTGTGGTTTATTTCTCTCTAAATAAACCTTTTGATGGTTTTAAAAGCAGTCAGGATCAGTTCTGTGTTTTTCCACCTCCAGTCTGTGAACTGGAGCTTTTTAACTCAGAGGTGGTGAAAGTAACAAAGTCTTAAAGCCTAGAAGATTCTTTTATTGATTTTAGTCAGTTTGTAAAGTAAATGGAAATAAATTCCAAATGAAACTCGCTTCATTTTAATTTAAGACTTAAATTTGTTTTGTTTGTCAACAACTTGAGGAAATTACCTCCAGTGATGTTAAGAACATTTAAGTCTGATTATGTTGTAAGTAAATAAAAGATATTAAAAGGTAAACTTGTTTTAAACAAATAAGATCAACTTTCCATCAGTTACCAGATATTAGAAAAATTCACATTTCCCACAACTCTGAATGTTTTATGAAGCTTTTCTCATGTTTCTTATTTTAACTTGAACTATTCAACTATCAAACTTATGAAAAATGATTTATCTAAAGAAAAGAGCTGAATCGACGGTCCAGGATTTTATGAGCAGATTCTACAGAAATACTGAACGTTTCATTTTGTCTCATTAAAATCTTTTCATGTTGTATTTTTATTGGCATCAGAGAAAAAGAGAAAATAATGAAGATGTTTGTAATACATAAGAGAAGGAGCTGATTGATTATCAAGATTGAGCTCCATTCACCATCTGTCTTCCCCACAGCATGATGCTGCCACCACCATGTTTCCCTACAGGGATGCTGTGTTAAGATTGTTAGTTTTCTGCCACATGTAGCATTTAGTCACGTCTTCAAAATGCTGTTTGTTCTCTGAGACCTGAGATTAAAATAGAAACATCTGGACTCTGTTTGCTGATTAGTTTACGTCTAAAAAAGCTTTTTGGATTTTATTTAGAGGCAGAATAAAAGTGAAGGCCATGCATTGTCTTCTTTGCTCTACTTTGTGTTAGTCTTTTATGTAAAGTCCCGATAAAGTTTGTTTCTGGTTGTATCGTGACAAAATGGAAAATAGCTTTGAGGGACATTCATGGTTTTTCAAGGCGATGTCATCAGTTGAAACAAAATGTTCAACAATTCCCTTCAATACTGAAACAAAAAAACTGTTTCTGTGTTTCCATGTTTTGAAATCTAAAAATAAAGAGTCACTTTTATCAGAGTTTTATTGTTTATCCAAAAACATTTTGGGTTCTGCTGGACTGAAAATCAACCGTTTCTGGTTCTGTTGTTTACACATGAAACTCAGGTGATGATCTGATTTCAACTCAAACCCTCAGAAAGTCCTGGATGTTCTGTGAAAGTTTTCCTTTCCTCGGCGGTCAGATGTTCAGATGATGCTGGACGACTTTGAGACGAAGCAGAAAACATTTTCTAGGTTAAAATTTCTTGTCAGCTTTATTTGGACATCAGGCTTGTCTAAGGATGTGAAGCAGCTTTAAATGTTGAGTTCTGCTCGTTTTAAGGCGGTTCTGCTGATGAATTATCGTCACGCCTGTGAACTAAAGGAAGTTAAAAACTAGAAATCAAACTTCTGATGAAGATTCAGTTCAACATCAACCTGAACATTGAAGTTTATTTTGAATTAAACTTTATTGAACTATTTATTGTTTGTTTAAGGGAGAGATGATTATATAACAAACCTTTTTGCAACGTTTTTTGAGATGAACATGATCTTAAGAAGTTGTATTTGGCTAATTTTTTAGTAGATTGTATTTCATCCTGATGTTGTGCACAGCGATGGGAATCAGCTGAATAAAAGTTATTGCTTTAATCTTAAAGCTCAAATTCTAAACATTAGTTCTGCTAAACCAACACAGTATTTAGTGGAAGCAATTCAAACTGGATTTGCCCAAGAAAGGTTTTAACTCTCAAGCACCAGTTTAATTTTGATATATTTTACATGTTCTGTAATTCCCTTCAATATTGTATTTATGATTATATTTTGTTCTCCACTGTTTTATTTTGTTCCTTTATGTTTCTGGTTTGGCATTTTGGGGAAAATAGAGAAAACAGGAACTAAATAGTCTTCACCCACTTCAAAATAAGAGCATGAATTTGAAAGTCTCACTGCAAGAGGAATTATTAACTCAATAACCAAAACTTCAGCACAAATTGTTTAAAATTATTCAACTAAGGTTAACTTATGGGAATCTAAGTGCACTAAAGGTTTTCAAAGTTAGCAAAAGTGATAAAGTACAAACCAAAACATTAGTTTTGCTCTTAGTGGATTAGCTGAAGTGAATCCAAACATCTCAGTCTTTTCCTCCAGAATCAATCTGGCTCATCCATTTTGGTTCAGCTGCAGATTTAAGTCCAACTTGAAGTGGTTGAGCTTCTGTCTCCATCAAAATATCAAACTTTTACCAGATCCTGGTGGACTTGAGCCTTTGTGGTTCCTCAGTTTTAAAACCTCAAACAATTTCCTTTAATCTGAGGAGGAAGGTTTGGCTCTTCTTAAGTTGTTTTGAAATTCTTCTAGAAGGACTTTCCCAACTTTCTGCTGAAGATCAAGATAAGTGATTTTGTATTTAGTATAAAACGTGACTGCAGGGATGTTGGAAGAGTCGCGGTTCTCCAGAGAACCTCGCCAGTGAAGCGACTTCACTTGATTTAAACTTTATCAAAGAAGGTGTTGTTTGAGGAGGAGCCGCTGCTGCCATGTTGCTCAACCTGTGAAGGCGATACGGCCTGAAGTCTCCTTCACGCTGGCCGCCGTTAACGAGGCCAGGCGGTGTTAAATAACAACCTGCTGACAGGACGGGGGTGGGGGCAGTTAGCAGGTCCAGGTGGAATCACAGCTGATCCGTTACTGGAAGATGGAGCTGGAATGTGATTTAATTAAACTGCAGGGGGAAAGTCTGATCTCTCCACCTGCAGCTTCACTTTCATCCTGCTGACATTCAGAGCAGCAGAAGAAGAAGAAGTTTCAGGTGGAAAACGAGTTAAACTCCATCCTGACTGCTGGTTTAGATGTTAGTGGTTCAAATGAAGCTTCAGAGAAAAAAACAGTTTGATGGTTTTAAACCGGATTTATTGTAGAGTCAGAGACAATCTTAAGTTTTGTATTTATTGCTCTGATTGCATCATCTTTTCTGTTGAGTATTTTTTACTTTTCTGTTTTCTGATGCTTGAACATGGTTAGATAAATATGACGCATGCTCTGGTTTGGTCACTCTGAATATTAAACTAATGAATGAATGAAAAATAGGTTAATTGATAAGTAGATTGATCAAACGATTCCTGGATAATTGGATGACTGGATAATTTAAGAAAATCCTCTGGTATTTTAGAGACATTACTTTCTGCATTTTGTCTCTTAAAATTAGGCTGAAACAGTGACTAGTATGAAAGTAAGTCAACATTTCTCCTTATTTTTAGCCGTTTTTATTGTATTATGTGGAATTGGATGTTTTCCAGCTTAACATGGCCACACTCTCGTAACGTTTTATCAATTAATATAAACACCTCACAGAAATCTGAAATAGATTTTTAAAGTGCCAGATTGGTGAATCAATTATTTTAACAGGAGGTTCACCATGTGCTCATTTAATGCTAAAATTAGTAGAAATTTGTCCACCCTGCATTTATGAGGCTATTTTATGACATGAAATAGTCATAAAATGCATGAAAATAACACATTATTTTCATGTGTTATGAATATCATTTATTTTCATAAGTTAAGCCTCGTTCATTTACCAACAAACGAAGCTCAAGTACAGTTGCTTGAAAGTTGGACTTATGTCTGTCGTTAGATTTTATTTGGAAACTCCAGTTCTTACAGATTTAATGAAGAAACAGAGTTTGCCATAATGTCATTCATATCCAAATACTTTTCCCATTACATAACCTCCATCACATAAAGGCTCAAAATGTTTTCTAAAACTGTATATTTTCTCATCACTCTGTAACATTATCACATATTCTGCTTTGGATGTGTCTTTGAACGGGTTTGCATGTTTTTGGGTTTGCATGTAGTTTGTGTGGGAGTTTAACCAACAAGCATTCCAGTTGCACAACATCTGTGTAATGTAATGAATACGCAGCTCAGTCTGAAAGTGACCTTTACGGTGTTGCTGACTGAATGGATAGATGGATGGACTGATAACAGATGGATGGATGCAGTTCTTACTGGTCAGTACTTTGTTCTGCCCGGCTCCACGCTCTGGTTTTGCTGACACCATTGGAAACATCTCAGATCCAGTCGATTTGCTCCATCAGGATGTTTTTGTTTGACACAAAGATTCTGCTGCTTGGTGCTGATTATGTGATGCTGTCAACACATCTCTTCATTTGGTCTCAATTTGTTGTGTTTTTCTGTCAAGCAGCCAGATCTAGTTCTAATCTCCTGAAAGTTGAATTGATCAGAAGTTTTCCAGAGTTTCTGAATCTGGAAATGTTTCTCTGAGCTTTCACTGAGATTCTCAATCTTTCTCCAGAAATCTTAGTTTTCAAAGTATATGCAAACATAACCTCACAAGCTCGTTTTTCTAAATATTTAAGTTAGCAGAGGGATCAATTTCCACTTGGATTTTGTATTAACTTGAGGACTGGTAACAGAGTTTATCCTTCAACATGTATGTATGTTTTTTTTAAACATATTTATGTTATGGTGGCCAACAGGTGCAAATGTGCAGTAAATGGCGAAACTCGCTGCAAAAAAAAAAAAGATAAATGCAAATGCATGTAAAATAAAATGCTGCAATCATAAGAAATAGCAGCAAACAGTAAAATGCTGCACAAAGCAAAACCAGCAAGTAAAACAGATTTCCTCCAGGCCACTAAGGGGAGTGGAGTCAGTCATATTACCTTTGTAAATATGTTGTTGTTCTACAATATTTATGAAAAAAACACTGTTTGTAAAACACATTAAGTATATCCCATCTTTTTTTTTATTAATCCAACTTTCTTCTGGACTTTACTGAAGTTGTAGTCCCATATGATTTGGTGGTCAAATCCCCCTGGTGGTCTGGAGGACTTTATTTCATGGAACAAGTTCACAGCGTTTTATACTTGCTGTTGTTTCTGTTTTCCCGTTTGCATCTCTTCCCTGTGGTGGAATCGTTTTGTTGTTTCAGGATTTTTCTGCTGCATTTATTCTTTTGCGTTTGTGTTTTGCATCATTTGTGTCTTTGCTGCCTGTTTGCACCTCTAGCGCACTGTACAAAACACAAAGGATGCTACTTGAACTTAGTTTCTTTTCCTCTGGTTGTTGGATGAAGATTCCTATGTGCAAATGTGCAGTGCTGAAATAAGTCACTTTGACTGTTTGACATAATGTAGGATAATCATCTTGACACAATAAATTCCACAGCCTTAAGCAGTGCAGACTGGGGGTTTAATTCAACCATAAAATATCAGGGGACATTCTGACAAAAGCAACATTCAAACTTTTATAAGTGACGGATATCAGACGCGTTATAAACACTGAAGATGATCGGCTCTGGAAACGTTTAAATTCTCAACCATTTGATTTCTCTCCTGGTGTGAAACCAGGAGCCGTGGGCCCCAAAATGTCTGCCTGGAGGCGGAGGGTTTGCAGGCTGCCGTCCAGCCCTGCACACACAAAAACCTGCATCTGTATGCAGCCTTGTTCGCTGACCTCGCTCCGCTCGTCATTTCCATACCGGAGGAGGC
The DNA here is from genome assembly GCA_903066815.1 of Brachyrhaphis roseni. Lineage (NCBI taxonomy): Eukaryota > Metazoa > Chordata > Actinopteri > Cyprinodontiformes > Poeciliidae > Brachyrhaphis > Brachyrhaphis roseni. The sequence continues at coordinate 88,275 of CAEFZY010067447.1, forward strand.
GGGGAGACGAGGAAACGAGACGCATGACTTGACAAAGAGGCGAGTTTTCTTTAATGTCAGCAGCTGCATGAATTTTCAGAAGTGGATGCTGGAATTAAAACTGGAGCCTGTTTGCTATGCTGTAAATATTAATGATCCATTTGGTGTGTTCCTGAGAGACAGAGTGGCAATTTTCTCCTAGTTTCAGTCCAGAACCTGAATATTTTCAGAGGATTTTTCTTTAAGCCTCTAAAGTCTGAGCTGTGAATCATCCAGACATGAAAAGCTAGAAGGATGGAGGTTTTCAGCAAGAGAAACTTCAGCTGGTTTAAACGAAGCACAAATCTATGGAAAGCACGTTACACTCTGTGAAGCATGGTGGACAATCTGTGATGCTGTGGGCTTCTCATTTAAAGGCCTGGTTGTTCTCTGCATGGTTGAATTCTTTATAATGACAAGAAAAGTTTATCAAAAAGCTGGAAAACCTTTTAGTTAATTTTACATCCAAAACATCAAATCAACAGACATTTTTACCCAGATACAAAGTTGATCTTTGTTCATTTTCTCAGCACAAATCTTTAAAACCTGTGAGCTGAGATGGAAAGATCCTTGAAGAAGAACTCTGGACTTTCTATGATTTTCCCGTTTGAGTAAATATTCTCAGATTCTTTGTCCAGTTAGATGGAAAAAAACTACTTAACATTGAAAACATTTAAAAGCAAAATATTAAAATTGTTGCTTAAATCCTTGAAAAAGTAGTAGAGTCCCCTGAAGTGACCCTGAGGTACAGACACATTGCATGTTTTCATTTTTCTCTGAATGGATGTGTGAAAGTTTAGGTTGTTTTTAGCCCTGATGTTTTCGACAGTGACAGGATCTTTTAGTGTAGAATAAAAAAATCAAGGCTACAAGCAAAAGGTCTGCGTTTTTTTGTGTATTTGTTTGTTTTTGTTTTTTCAGACTTTATGACACGTGAAATATTATTTCCATACATTTCGATAAGAAACTCTCCTGGTTTCTGACGCGGTTAAACACAGAAACATTCAAACCTCTGAAGTTTGAAGTAACATTAAGATCTAACTTATAATGAACTGAAGAAGTTCAACTGATTGATTTTGATCAATCATGATCTAATAGTGGAGCAAATTTTTCATTTAGTGCTTTAGCATTTTTTCTAATTTTGAAAACGCTTAGCTCACTTAGCTTCCCCTAAATCAAGTTATTTGGATAAATGATGTTTTGTAAACTTTAAGTTGAATAAAGTTCAACATCTGTCTTGAAGTTTTGATTAACGGTTAAGCATCCTTGAAATGGTTATGTTTTATATTCATGCTCTTATTTTGAAGTGTACCTACCTCTGACATAAAAAATGGCAGCAAAGTTTAGGCTTTTATTGCCTTAAATGCTTCAGTGACTCAGACTGTTAAATCATAACTACTAGTTGAAATTTTCACCTTTACCTTTAAACATTTACTAATGTTCATCATGCTTTTCTTTCCTTCCTCTGGACAGATGATCTCTCCTTCTCTCCTTTCAATTCTAACATGGACATTTAAATTTGAAAAATAAGAGAAATGTATTTTAAAGGTGTTTTTTTTTTTGTTTTGTTTTTTTTTTCCACTTGAAGCATAAAAATGTTCCACGCGTCTCGTCTCATTAGCAGCTGGATCAGCCAGCAGCCTGAAACATTATGATGACCTGTGGGAGCGTTTTGATTGGCTCCCTGGGGCCATGAGGAACACATATACGTTACATGAAGGCGTAGGTGGTTCTCTGAGATCCCTGGTCACTCGTTTATTCAGTGGACGGTGGGCAAAACAAACAACGTTTGAATATGGGAACATCTGTGTGGAGAGGAAATGTTTTTATCTGCAGCGGGATTCATGCTGCTTGTCTCTGTCTGCTGTCAGTAACTGTTGGAGTTGGTTGAGGAAAATGTCAGGTTTCAGTTTTTCTTGCAACATGAATAATGCAAAAGGGAAAATGCTGCAACAGCAACAAGTATAAAACACTTCAAATTCTCTGCACAAAACAGAAGTGCTCCAGACCACTAGGGGGAGTCAGGAGCAGGTGTGCGTGTGTGTGTGTGTTTTTACTCTAGATCAAAATAAATTCAGTTCAATTCAAGTTCCGAAAACTCCTCTTTCTGTCAAGCCATGTCAGTTTTAATTTCCAGCTAACTTCTCACCAGAGGGTAAAATATTTAAAATATTTTCTTACTGCAGATATACCATCAGGAATTCATGTATTATTGTTATGCAAGTTAACACAAACTCTTGTGACACAAACCGTTGTTTCTCATATTCTCTCTGTTTTCAGAATAATTTGTCCATGTTTTTCTGTAACATGCAGGCATTTAAGTAGATCATAATAGTAAAACCAAACCAGACTTCAAGAAGATTTAAAAAATAATAAGTTGACTCAGTGTCTTATCTGGGTCAACTTTCCACTCCTTTACCCAGAAAACACATGAGAATCTAAGAATAAAGTTATTTTTTGCATTTTAAAGTGTGTTTTGAATTTTCCTTTTTTTATCTATTCTATACAAAAAGAAAACTTCTATTTCAACTACATGCACATGTTCAATTAGGAAAATGAAGTGATGCAATTTAGCTTTTGGAAAAGTCACAAATCTATATAAAGTGTTGAATTATGATTTCAATTAGGCATTTTATTTGCTACAGAACTATCTGTACAAGTGCAGCACATTTCTGTAATAAATTTCTGCTCATAATGGTTTTTGCTTCCCGTACGTTTAGCTAAAAGAAAAACTTGGAGTCAGAATGTCTTTGCTGGTATTAAACTGACTAACTGATGCAATCTGACTTTGCCACACAGCTATTCATCCAAAAGTGCATTAAGAGACATATTTTCATATTTCTTTTCTTTCCAAAGTAATTTAAGTGAAATCAGGGAGGAAAGTTTGTCCTTTCTGTTCATGATTTAACCATGAAAGCATTTCGTTATGTTTCTGGCTCCCAGAAAATGATGATTTCATCACAACCTGAAAATATTGAAACTTTTTTCAAAACAACATTTTTGTGTTCCAGCATTTCAGGGTGATGCTTTTAGTTCAAAACAAAACATTTTCTGATGAAACGTTGCTGCTGAAAGCCTGGACTGATGATGTTTTTCTTCCTCAGGGGTTTTTTGCCTCGTCGGGGAGGTGGAAGGTGGAGGCTCCGGCACGTCGTCCTGTTTGTTTTGCTGTGGATGTTTCTGCACCGGACCGGTACGACCCGACTCGCCCGCTCACGTTCACTCTGGATTTTTATCTTGCTTGTTTATAAAGTGTCAAAATTGATTGTCTTCACTTGGCCGCGTTACGGATGGAAAATGAAAGTGGCGTTGGTCTCATAGGTTACTGAACTGACCAGAGTCGATATTTCTAAACGGTAATGGAGATTTTCTTTTGCTGAAAACTAAATTGATTTGGAACAAAAAAAGAGAAAAATCAATGTTTTCATGGATTTTACACTCACAAAAAGTGACGTTTGTATAACAGTAAGGTCAGCCTTCATTATAAATCAGAGGAAAGTTTAAACATCCAAATAAAAGCAAAGAGATTAGTTTTTCTCTTATCGTAAAATCACCCTGCATGTGTGTAGAGGAGAGTTGTTGCATAAGATGAAGGGTGGGACGCTACAGAGAGAAAACAACCCACAACACGCAGAAACCATCATCTTCCTCAGTAATTACCACCCTGCAGACTCAGAGCTACAAATGACCAACAAGCACAGAAATTAATCAGAATTTATTCAGATGTTGTGGAATCAGCTGTGAGAGCAAATCCACTGGAAAACAAACCATTTCTCCAAGCAGAACTGCAGAGAATATTTCAAATAGGTTTTATTGGTGTTTTAGGTCACCAACTAGAAATGGGTCAGTACTGATTCCACAGTTTTATCGTATTATAGTTCAAATTAAAAGTGAGAATTATTATTTCTATTTGCTGAACAGCAGAATGATTCACAGACGATGATTCCTCTGGTTGCACAGAGGCACAGCGGAGAGGATGTGTTTTAAAGAAACACCATAAACATGATGTTTCCTTGTGTGACGTCATGGAAACGCTTAAAGAACCGAGGACCGCCACTGGTTTGGTTGGTTGTTGGTTCCAGTGCCTGGAGGTGAAAATCTGTTCAAACAGTTCCACATACAGGCACCATGGGAGCGTCCAGCTGCCGGATGGATCAGGAAGGAGACGCTTTCTGGTTTGGATGTTAAATGTGTGAATTAACGCCAGAATCAAAGCAGATGATCTTTTAAAGAGGCTGCTAAAGAGAACAGAGTCCTGAACCGACATGTGCTGACAGGAAGAGGCCGTTTCTCCACAATCAGCATGAAAAAGCAACATTACAACCTGCAAATGCACTCAGGGTATAAAGACCTTTATTTAAAGGGAACCTGTTATGTTCAATTTATTTTTAAAAGTTTTTAGACTTCAATTTGTGTTTGTACTGCTTCCAAAAATCCACTCAGCTGGGTTTGGCAATGATTTAATGTTTTTTAGTGTCTGGAAATCAGATAAAAACCTCCCAAATGTTGAGTCACATTGGACTTGAACTGCGTCGTTACCTAGCAACCTCAGTGAAGCCTAGGGTGTCACCTAGCAACCCGAGCTGAGCTTCAGCACGTTTGGTAAGATGGCTTCACTGCTGCAGGCTGTACAATGGCTGCTGGAAAAGACAAATGTTTTGTTGCAGAAACCACTTACTGTGTTCTTGTTGGTTGTGCAGGAGGCTACACTTCTGCTTTTCAAAGATGTATGGTTGTATAATTGTGAATCTGTTTGCAGACATTTTCACGTGTGAGTGCAAATGTTGAGATGTGGGGCGTGGCCACCAGGAGCTTACCGAGATTTAAAGTGACAGAGCCCTAAAATAGGCAAAACTGAGCAGATTAAAATCTCATCTAAGAATGACTGTGCAAAAAATGTAATGAACATGTTCAGTATGGCCTATAAATCTATCCTAACTTGTTCAAGGAAACGCAATAGGTCACCTTTAAGTGATGATGATTATTATCTCCTTTAGTTTTTTGGTATTAGCAGCTTTTTGTTGTTGAGTTGCTTTGCTCCAGGAGGGACTGGTGCGCTTCACAACATAAAGAGAAAAAAACATATTCAAGCAACATCTCCAGACATCTGCTGGGAAGTTAAAGCTTAAATGGGTTTTCAAACCGACCTGAAACCAACCGACAGCTACATATGAAGAGGCTGAAGAACAACAACCCACTTCTACCAGTTCTGTCAGGAGGAATGGGCCAGTTGGAAACGCTTGTGGAAGGAAAACCATAAGGTTCATCCAGTTCAAAGACAACTAAACTAAATCCTGAGGAGACGGATGGAAACATCTGAATTTAAAGTTTTCTGTCATTATTCTGATATCCAGCAAATAGAAATAACTTGTTTAATCCTGAAACATAAAAGCTTTGTTGTCGTTTAATGTCGGGCAGAACGATTGTCTCACAGTGGATGTAAAAATCTGGGACACATTGTTCAGTTTCACAAAGATTATTCCAAATTTGAAACAAAGTGATTTGTTCTACCTGTGGTCAGTGTTGGACACCAACCCGGCCCACATGTATCAGCACCGTTTAATGCAAGACATACCAGTTAAAAGGGTCTGCAAACAGCATTAAGCAGTTTTATTAAAGTTCTTCCATATTTTGAAAGATTTATGTTTCTAAAGTACCAAATATTTCGATAGTACACTCAGTTCTAAACTTTATGGTTTAGTTTTATGGCTTTTAACTCTAAAAAGGATCCAAGAGTAGATGATGATTATTATAAAACAAAATGTTACATTTATGGTTTGAAATTATAATTAGCGTCACATTATAGCAGATTTCATCAAATGTTTTCTACATGATGGGTTTTAATTTGCTCCAGAAAAGCAGTCGCCACCGCTGCACATTTTACCATCTCATTGTTGTTTTATGAGTTACTATTAATCTCATTTATGTTTCTTCTGCTGTGGGAAAAATGCTGCATACTTTAGTTGAGGATAAATGAAATATTTGGCAGCGTGAAAATGATCCATTGAGAAAAGCGAAGCCACCCTGTGAGTGTGGAAGCGGTTTCCTCAGAGATGCAGCCTTTATTCTGACAGCAGTGGTTTTAATTGATCTGTGTCCTGCCATGTTTCCATCATCCTGCTTGTTTCTGCCACGCTTCATCCCACGCTGTTGTTTCCTCACATTTTCCGTCCCTCTGTGTGCTGCAGCATGCCGCATTTTCCCTCACAGCTCCATTAACAAAACCCACTTCTCATGCATCAGAGACTCTCTCCTTCGTGAAACCTGTGGATGGATCTCTTTTCCATCTGGCTGATACTTTGATCACAGCCTAGAGCGTTTTCATTTTGGAACCGTCTGCAGTTCTGAAAGCCATGCAGCTCTCCACCGGAGCCACGCTTTCTACGCTTTGATTCATTCATGGCAGTTTTAGCCAGAAATGGATCTTTTTTCATGGTTGTGAGACAGTTTGGGTCTAGATTTGCAGACAAAGTGAGATTTAGGAGAAGAAACCAAATGTTTGAAATAGATTTGTTGTGATGTGTTTGGGGTTATGATTCCAGTTTCCTTTTTTCCCACATTCTGTTAAAACCAGCTGGTTACAGAAAAACATGACGTACTTAAATCGTATTGCTTCTTTTGGCCTTGTAACTTTAATTCTGAAAAATACAATCAATATGAAGTGACCATCTTTCTTTGCCTAATATTATTATGTTGTAATTGGTCAATCTATCAGTGACTCTGATCGGATGAACAATGCAGCAAATTCTGCAGATTTTTATTTAATCACCTAAACTGTTTTATATACGATTAGAAATACATTAAAATATGTAAATAAAATATTCAATTATTTTTTAAATAAGAAAATACAAAGTGTATGGATTTTGTATCTTGAATGTAAAATGTTTATATTTTTGTACAGTTTTGACCTAATTACTGCTCTGAGGATGTTTTTATTCTCCACTTAGTGATTAATTGATTACTAAATTACTTAATTATATTAAGCCTAGTGTTGTATTATCAGTCTTAGCCATATCTGTAGGCGTCTAACTAAAAATGAAGTTACTCTGTCTCTAAAGCGTTAGTTATAAACATTAGTTCTGCTAGTGCTAAAGCGCTAAGCTAGTACTTATCAGAAGCTTGGTAATTAGTCAGGCTATCTGCTCAGGTAGCTGGTCTGCAGTCAGCGCTTCTGTCTCCAGTTTTATCCTCACAGTGTTGAAGGTTGGAGCTGCTTTAGTTTAGTCACTGCAGCTCTTTCTATGATTATAAACGTTTGTAGATTTGAAACACAAACTGTTTATAAAATTTCTTCACCCGGTTGGCAGCAACAGGTGGGGGATGCACCGTTGTTGTTAAAACTCTCTGGTGACTAACATAATCATGTAGCTGCAGGATTGAAAACATCGGAGTCGCTGTTGCAGAGATTTGATGTGTGACTTTCTGATTCCTGCGTCACATTTTTCCAAACATGAGCTTTGTTGGAGGGCGTCTGGATCTCAGGCTGATTGTTTGCGCCAGTTTCACTCATTAGATGGGAAACTAAAAGCTCTCGCTAAGAACCGATGAGCCAGAGAGCAGAACCACGCTGCGTTTAATGTGTTTTCCAGAACCAGAGCTGCAGCCGCTGCTGCAGCAGCCTCGGGCCAAACCGAGCTGCTTCACGCCGCCTCGTAAAGTTCCCAGCAGAACTGAACCGTGACGCGCAGGCGCTGCTGCTGGGCCGGTCAGAACACAGGCTGACCGCGGAGAACCTGAAGCAACGGCACCATTTTCTCTTTAAAACGACAGAATCACATCTTAAATTAGCACTTAATAAACATTTTATGAGCTTTGTTGTATTATTCCCAGACACTGGATGGTTACGGGATTAAGATCCACAAACTTTACTGAAGAGTTGCAGATTACATCTTTTTTAAAAAACATCTTCAGCAAAAACATAAAATCTTACCAAGTAGTTTTGGTCTATTTTGTTGTGCAAATATCTTTGCAGTTAAAATAACACAGAACCAGTTTCTCTTCAGCAGCATATAAGAACTTGTTTTAAGTCAATTACTTAATATTTATAAAATAATACTTGTTCCGCTGGCAGATTATTTCACTTATGATAAGACATTTCTCCCAGTGGAACTAATCCGGTTTCATCATCAACACTGAGGAATTACAAACTTGAAACAAGTTCCTACATGTTGCAGGACATTTACTTGTAAAGTTGGTTTTGTCTTATTTCAGGTGTATTAAGATATTTGCACTTGAAACTAGAATAAAAATACTTGGTGCATTTTTGGATTCCATGTTTTTATGACATAATTTGATGTTCTCAAGCATTTCCGTCACATTTCTGAGTGTCTGATTAAAGATTTACTGCAGGTTGATGGGAAATGTTGTTGTCCAGATCAGCAACATGATTCTCCTCAGTTTAACCTGATGTTTGTTTTTTACCTCGGTTTTCTGGTTTTGTTTTGTATATCAGGGATTATCATATCTGCTCACTCTAGAATCACCATTTATGCTGATTTTTGCTCCCATTTAATTCAGGATCATTTGCGTAGGAAAGTTCTGGTCTTCTTGGTCTTTCCTCACCTTTTACTCTGTATCTGCAGACTTATTCATCTTTATCCTGGTCATTTGTTAGAACCTCATGTCCTCCTTCAGGTCAACAGACATTTTTACAGTTTTTCTTCTGATGATACGCTGATCAGTCATTTGCAGATTTCTGTTTAAGAAAAGAAACTTAAAGTTTCTATTAGTGATGAGGCTTTGCTGTTGAAGTCAAAACGGTTCTGTTTGTCTGGGATTCCTCAGATAAATCTGAATCTGATTATGAGATTAGAAAGTTTAGCAATTTATTTATGCATTTGATTTTAAGTACTTTTCATGAATTAATTGATTTGCATTAAACTGCGGTTGTACAGCTGAGTTTTGAAAAGCATAAAAGTCTTCGGCTCAAATCCCGGCTTGGGGTTTTTCTGGATTAGATTCTTATTTTCTCCTTCTGTATTCTTTCTGGGTACTCCTGCTTCCTTCTGCAGTTTAAAAACACAACTATTACACAGTTGGATATTAAAAAAAGTAACTTTCATTTAATATTTTTCCTCTACTGAAACTAAAAATAGGTGTTGCTGACCCACATCGAGGAAATCCAGAAGAGTTAAATGTAAGAAAACTGTGGTTGATTATTAGTTTTTTATGTTTTCATCAGTTTAATTTTTATCTGCTTCAAGTTTTGAAGGTGAACTTGAGCTTAGATGAACAAAGAAATTTGAAAGTGAATAAAAATTTGAAAACAGACTTGATTTCTTGTTTCCACAGACATTTTAGTAGGACTGGATAAAAGAGAGGAGGAGAGGAATGCTGCTGGAGGGAAGGAATGTGAGAGAAATGCTTGAGAGGACAGAGAGGTGAAAACAGAGAAGGTCAGGTTGAGTCTAACGTCGCTTCTGTCGGATCCGTTAGTTTCTAAATTATTTACTCGGCTGCTTTGGGTTGGATGAAAATAATAAACAGGAAAAATGATCGGAAAATACAAATCCTGTTCCAGATCCGTCCGTCTGCTTGTATATCAACCTAGTCGTAGATTAACTTCATGATTTCTGTGATGATGTCGCAACATTCAGAAACATTTTGTATTTGAATGCCTTTAATATCCACAGTTTGATTTCCTCCGTCACAGTTTATCTATCAGAATGTTGGTATTTCTGTGACTCACTTCTGAAGGTCGAACAGTTTGAGTGCAGAAATCACTCAGTCAGCCTCCCGTTCAGAAAGTCCCGAACCCAAAACACTTTTGGGGGGTTAAAGAAGTTCTATGGGGTTTCCCTGATGCCGGGAAAAGGAGGGAATCACCATAGCAACCGGTGACTCAGCATTTTCTGCCTCTTCTATTCAGGCATAAAATCCCATAATGGCTGCCCTCATAAACTATTTATAGCATCTGAAATCATCCCATATCTGATGAGGAGAAAACTTCAAACTAAGAGTCTGTCTCTGTCATCAGCTAACTAATGGCAAAAACTGGTGTCAAGTTTCAAAAGGGTCAAAAAATAAAGCTGAGTTAACATTTTCTAATTTCGTTTTTCTGCTCTTTTTGACATTTTATTCCTATTATCTTTTTGTATTTTCCCTCAGCTTCTCTGACCCAGATTGTGGCCTTTAGAGTATAAATATCCTCAATTACCATCTGCTGGTAATTGGAGGCTTCGCCTCATTTTCTGATAATAAAGCCGATCTATTTGCATCCTGTTATTTTTAATATAATCCACTTATGTCACACTCACTGTAATTTAAAGACATCGGTAGAGAAACACTTAGTGTAAGGACCATAAAAGCCCAATTATTTAAGCCAATTAATTGAATTATTGGGAGCACTGAGTGAGCTGCCAGAAACAGCCACACATCTAAATGTAAATTTGTAATCCAGCAGCCATTACGTTCCCTCAGTACTGACAGCTGAGGACAGAGGAGCGCTGCAAAGATCCATGTTGCTTCTGACCGACTGAACTGAAGCTGGCGCTGATGATGTGCTGTTGTCAAGGTAACAGCAGGTTCCTCCAGGTGAGAAACGGTCCCAAAAAAATGTCTACTTTTTTCAATTTATTTAAAAATTGAGGGGAATCGTCCTGCTTCTTAGGAAGATAAGTAGCAGGTGAATGTGGAGTCGTTTCTTTGCATTGAGTTGAGGATTAATTACAAAGGGAGCTAGTTAAAGCATTTATTCCTGTTTATTTTTAAGATAACACATCAAACCAATGAAAAAATCAGAACGTAGTAAAGGAAAGTGAAGTGGAAGGAAAAAGTCCAACTCTTGCATCCTTTGTGTTTCTAGTCATTCCTGAATCACAGACATTAGAAGCTTCCAGAGTCTGGATACAGACTTCAGTTGTTCTGGACATATTGTTGGTACTGATTCTTTAATAACCTTCACAAGGAGCATCAGCCACAAAAAGACGTTGCTTAAGACGTCGACTATATCCAGATATGATGCTGAAAAGTTAGGTGGAAGGACAAAGATGCAGAAGGGATCACTGCACCCTTGACAAGATTGTGAAGCAAACGGCTTCAAAAAGGTGTTCAAGTCGATTAAGAAGCTAAATCAGGAAATCATCAGTTCAGTTTGTTTCAGATGAGAATCTTGATATGGAGATTTTGAGGCTTCAGGTTTAAGTTTCTTTTCAGTGACATTTTGCTAACGGCTGTCTGACATATTGGAGGACAAACAGACTGATAACCAGGCGTCGCTGAACACCTGCTGTTTGTTTCAGTAAACCTGAGAGCAGAGCCGTGATGCTGCAGTATAAAGTCAACCTCCTGGCTTCATGAAGTCTCAGTAATTCTTCATTGGGAGCCACTTCTCTCACTGATTCCAGCATTTTCTTATCACTCACCGTGTTTGCATGGATGGACTTCCTCTGTGCAGGTACTACTCCCTGATTGGTCGACAGGCCCACACCTGTGCGGTCGGTCAGGTTTGTCCGTCAGGTTTTATCAGCTGTGGAAAGAAAAATGTCAGAAGAACAGAGTGGAAACGGAGAGCAGGTCAGATTTGCAGATCTGGGTCTGATTCAGAGATCGCATCATCGCCGCAACATTAAACTTTCTCATCACTGCGCCTGAAATTAAGAGGGGAATTATTGGAGTTCATTTCTGTATCACTTTGCAGTGATATTTCTAACTTTGGTGTTTGTATTGAAAATAAAAGAAGTCAGTCCTGAAACTGTTCTTGTGGGAATGAAGCAGTTCTCCTTGTCTGAAAGCTCTGGCAGTCAGATTTGTCCAGGAGGAAACAAGAGAAGCAGCTTTTAGAGTCCAGTCTGGGTGAATCGTGTTGCTTCTGAACAAACCTTACACCCCAGAGAGAGGGCAGAACTGGGAACACAGAGGAAGACGGAGAAACAGGGATGTGAATCATGTTGCTCCTTTGAGTTTCTTTACTGTAAGAAAAGAGTGAATCAGTTTCAGGTGAGCTGAAGGCTCTGATTGTCGCTCTGCAGGTTTCTGTTGCTCAAACATCAGTGAGTCAGATGTTTAAAGTTTGTACTCATAGTGCTACTTAGCGCTACGCTTTAATGATTCAGGCTCTTCTCCTCTGGTTGTGTTGTTAAATTGGGAGCATCTGCTTTTGCCCCCCCCCCCCACACACACACACACACACTATTTACACAATTGGTTTTGGAAGAAATTCCTCCATTATATTTTTTAAGCAAAAAATAAAACCAGCTATTAAACCAAACCCCCCACGGGAACATTTTGTTTCCACAGAAACCACATAGTTAAAGTGATAAAAATGCCACACAAAATAATGGCAAATTACCAGGAACTACCCACACATGAACACAGTGGTGGTGGTTGCATCATGCACGTCTTGACAGTCGGTGCTCATGTTTTGATGGAGCCTAAAGTCCACACCTTGTGTTTTCTAGGTTCCTTTCAATACTTTTCCTTCCACTCAACTTTCTGTTGATGCAATTCTTATTCTAGTTTGATGCACCTTTACCTGGATGTTCAGCCTAATCAAATCCCAACAGACCAAAATGTTAAAAGCTAATAACTGTGAAAGTGTGATGGTGACTGATTGTCCAGATGACCCCAACGCGCCTCACAGTGAGAAACAGCAGCTGTGAAGATGTGAAGCTCTCCAGCAGAGCTTCTGTCAGCAGGATATGAACACGGTTTCCTGAAGTGAAGCTGCACAGTGTGAATGTTTCTGAAAATGTGGCCCCAGACAGATTGTCTTCTACAAGGTTGGTTGTGGGTTCAGACATGCAGAGAGAGAAATGATACACACTCGGTGCCATTTCTGACGTTTTCAGTGCGTTGGCTGTGGTTTGGCTGCATCCAGGGTCAGGCCTCCGATGAACAGACTCCATTGTTGCTCCCCATGAGAAAGGCAAACCATTCTTTCCACTTTCCATTTCAGCTCTTGTGTCTCTATTTTTTTGTTTCATGTTGGGGAGCTCTCCCCTTTTTTCCAGCAGTTTTAGAAAACCATAAAGGCCAACATGTTTTTCATTAGTGTTGTTGAGAAACCAGCCACTGGTGGGTTGGTGCTGGTTTCACTGGGAGTAAAACTCCACTGTTTAGAGAGCACTAAACATCCGAGAGTAGAAACTGTTATTTTTGATTAATGACTAAAGCTGTTACTACATTATTGTTAATTATAGGGGTGTAACCTAACATAAAAAGCAGGGTTTGGTTCGCTTCAATAAATTAACAATTGACACAGTAAAACTAAACTAACTGGATTAATTTTCTTTAATTAATGACGGATCGGTGGGTGGATGGTGAGAATAAACATCATTATATTTACATTGAACTTGTTGAGGATCAGGATTTGTTGATTAATAAAGACTGCAGACATTTGTGAGTGAAAGTCTTAAAATGGTTGGCTGTTGCTTTCATACTGACATAATCCAAGTTGCCAGATGTACCTGTGAGCATCATTAAAGTGCAGCTGTTGAGAAATCCCCTCTGACCAGAGAGACTCCTCGCCATGGAGAAAGGAAGTTTGAAAGACCCAGTTTTGGTTCTTCCATTTATCGAGATGTGAATTTGTATATTACCTAAATAGTTAGTTTTCTAGCTAAACAGATAGCAATAGTAAAATATAACAGCTTTTATTAATATTTCAGGTCCTACATCTGCCTTTATTCACACAGTGGAAACCATCTCAGTCTTTTCCCTGTTGAGCCTCTCCTGCATGTTTATTAACTGCAATAAATATGTGGCGTCATGGCAAATGGAAATAACAATGACTTCTGCTTTTAATCCAAATCCCCCTGGATTATTCTTGTTGCATTTCTCTGTTCAGAGATTATAACACTGGGTAACAAAAAAAGTATTTTTGGAAGTTGTCTGTTTTTTTTTTAATCTGAATTAGGACTACTTTGCACCGCTGAATCCAAAAATGACATCCATTTTTCTCAGTCAGGTCATGTTTTTTATTCTAGTTTGATTTGGAGAAATCCAATATTCTGAGTAAATTTATTACATTTTTGTAACATTATCAATTCATTTCCATTAATATTTTTCATCCAAAAAACGTTTCAGGGGATAAAGGTAAGAACATGTGAATTGAACATTACGACTTCATTGTGAAAAATCCTCCATCTCTTTTCTGTCTCTCCTCCGGCTCGTCACTCATTGATCAGATTCTCAGGAAACCGATCCAATGTGAGAACAAGTCCTGCATTTTGATACTCATGTTGCTCCATAGTTCAGAAAGTTGACCCGATGGGGCAAAGCCAATGTCATTTTTGGATTCAGTTCATCAAAATGACCCTAAAACAGTTGAAAAACCCCAGACAATTTTTTGGCTGTTGGTTTATGTCAGGGATGTCAAACTCCAGTCCTCCAGGTGTCCTGCAACCTTTAGATGAGCCTCTGCTGCACCTGAACAGAATAATTAGGTCATTAAGGCTCTGGAGATCTGAGCTACACAAGGAGGTAATTAAGCCGTTTCATTCCAGTGTTTTGTACCTGTGGCTCATCTAAAAACTGCAGGACACCTGGAGGACTGGAGTTTGACATCTGTGATCTATGTAATCAATCATCTATTGATTGATTGTATAACTTCTCTTTGGGCTGCTGAACTTTTCTTTAGCAGAACAACATTTCCCAGTGTGGGCGTGTTTTCTCCTAATTTTAGGACTTCTACACAATCTTTCTTGAGTTTCTTGCTCAACTCTTGAAAGAATCCTTCGTTTGTTGCATGGATCTATGAAGTCCTTGGAAACTTTTCCTCATTCACTCCCTTTACTGCTGATCCAGCCTTGATAACTTTACCTAACTGAAGTTGGTGTTTGCCTAGTCTCTCGTTTTTGTTCTGGTCTCCTCTCCGTCCCGTCTTCCTTTGTCCTGTCCTAATGTCATCAGTCATGTAACTGGAGGTTTGACTCACTGGCTTTATCCCACCATCAGCTCCGGTTCTGGGCTGCGGCGCCATAAACTGTAACGTGGTGCTGACTGAGGCCCAGGGCGAGTTCACGTCACCCTGCTACCCCCAGAAATACCCCAACTCTCATACCTGTAAGTGGACCATGCAAGCGCCGACTGGCTTCATCATCCAACTCTCCTTCTTGGACTTTGAATTGGAAGAGGCACAGGACTGCATGTATGACCGGGTCGTGGTGAACACCGGTAGCGCTGAATCAAAGTTTTGTGGTCTGACGGCCAGTGGTTTGACACTAAACTCGACAAGGAACGTGATGGAGGTTTCTTTCATCGCTGACTTCAGCATACAGAAGAAGGGCTTCATGGTTAGCTTCCAACACGGTAGGTTCTAGCTATGACTTGCAAACTAATCCAGGTGGAAATGCTTCACATGTATCAGACAGGAGCTTTAGGACTGGTTGAAATGCTGATTTCTTTAAGATGCCTCATTTGTGGTTTGTTTTCAGCCACTATCATAAGATAGTGGGTGTTCCTCAACTGATATGGCCAGTTTATGATATACTTGTTTTAGTTCCCTTTCAAGTCGATAAGATAAAACCCAAAGATGTTGATGTGTTAAGTCTAAAAAAACTTGTTTTGTTGTTTATTGATCCTATTTTTATGCCTGTTTGGATGAGTTTTTAGAAAATCCCTGTTCACTTTACTCCTGTTTTACTGTTTTTGCTTTCTTTCTCTGCTTCTTCCATTTCTCCCTTCAGTTGCTGTGGCTTTGAGGAACCAAAAGGTGAAAATCCCAAATGGTAACGGACAAATCGCAGAGGTCATCAACTCCGTTTCCGTACCGGCGCTCAATGAATTGACCATATGCTTTGAGGTGGAAAGAACAGGCTCCAGTCAGGTGCTGGTTTAAAAGTTTTTTCCTGCATTTTCACCATTTTGATGTTTTAAGTGTGTGGGAATACATCAACATCAAACCTCCATCCCTGTGTCTCCTGCTTTGCTGTAACCAAATGTCATGAAGAGAGCACCATGCCTCTTTGCAGACAGGCTCCTGCTTGGACAACAACTTTGTGATTTCCATCCAGTCGTTTTTAGCAATTTAACAAGATTTGTACATGTTTTGCAAAGAATTGCACAAATGTGTGTAATTCCTCTTTTACCAAGATGAGAACATTTTTTGTCATGTGTCTACATCAATGAAAGACAAATTTGACACTTCAGATGAAGTATGACGGAGCCTTTACTCATTCATTTCTAGATGAAGTCAGTGACATTTAGGGCAGATGTGGCTCAGGAGACATGAGGTACATCTTGTATCCAATGGTTTGTCTATTCAAAATTCCCACTTGCTGTGGTTATAATAACCAAGGCATCCAGTACTATTACAGAATCCCTGATATTGTTCTGTCTTAGGAACCCTTATTCATCAACAGCTGATTAAACCATATGGGCAAGATATCATGGAAGGAGACCTTTGTCAAGTTGTTCTTATTCCTGTGTTGCTTTCAACTTACTCCCAGTTCTTCTGGTTCCTGAACAGAGAGAATGGCTCTTCACCTACTACGACATCAACAACAACGTGGCGTTAAGCTTTGGCTACAATCAGACGGGCATGGAAATGGTTATTGACGGAGTGGTCTGCCCAGTAGAGTCAATCATCTCTGTTGCTGAGTTCACCTCTTCCATGAAGTTCTTCTGTGTCCTCTGGATGTCCTCAAACAGTCGTGTGGCTGTTTACTTCAATAGGCGCTACTATGGGAAAACCTGCTCGCCATCTAGTGGCCACTCTGTCCCAGCTGGAGGAGTCTTCAAATTAGGAGGTAAGGGGCCTCTACTTATTAATCTAACAGTCTCTATGCAGTAATTACCATGGAGGACTTATTGGTCAAAATGGCAAAGTCTGTAGTATCGCCTGATAAATCTGATGAAAAAGTTAATAAAATCAAAATCCTTGTAAAAGATTCCAGATGATTCAATGAGAAAAGATTGATAAACTAACTACATGCATTGTTTAAGTCCTTTGAATTCCCCACATGAAGGTATGTTAGGTAATTACACACAAACTTTGTGTCAAGGAACCATTTTTGTGGTAAATTGTTGGATAATTACCTTGCTAAGATCCACCAATGGCCCATTTTCAGCTGTGTCCTGCTAACGATGTCCCACACTCTGGATCCTTAGGAAGAGGAACCAGCCCACATGACAGATTGTAATTTAGCATGAAGTGCTTTAATGTCTATTCATCCTTTGGTTCACTTCTTGAATGTTGCTAAGGAAAAGCTTCATCTTAGTTTCATTTCATCAATGGACGACATTCCTGGTCCTTTGGAGTGGAATGTTCTCCTTCTCATTTTGGAGACTTTCTGAAGTATGATGACAGTTTTTGGTTTAAAAAACATACATGATGTTCACTTTGAACCCTTTGCATTCATGTTTGGGCTTAGGGCTGCAG
Source organism: Brachyrhaphis roseni (assembly GCA_903066815.1). Lineage (NCBI taxonomy): Eukaryota > Metazoa > Chordata > Actinopteri > Cyprinodontiformes > Poeciliidae > Brachyrhaphis > Brachyrhaphis roseni. The sequence goes on from CAEFZY010067447.1 coordinate 105,613, forward strand.
AGTTTCAAAGGGAATATGTACAACCTGCGCCTGTGGAATCGTGCCATGACGGTACAGGAGCTCAACGACTTGACCTGCGACATGGTGGGGAACATCATCGACTGGGACAACAGCCAGTGGACCATCTCATCCTCTCTTGCTCAGACTGACAACACACTTAGCTGCAGTGAGTAAACTTTATAATCTTTATCTGGTTTTGGATGGTGGGCATGAGAACTCTGAAAATAGGGTCCAAGTAGCTAAAGATGAATGTCAAGAGCTGTGTGTTAGGTTTGAAATAAATCAAATTCTTTTTTAAATATAAATATCAAAAATAACTGGTAGGGATTGCTCAATGTAACTATAACTAAACTGTTAAAGTGGACTTGTGCAATAAAAGGTAAAAAGAAGTTTGTCTTGAATAAAGCTGGTCACTGATTGCTGTGGTCCTTTCCAAAGATGCTGACTTGAGTTTGAGACTGACTTAAGTCACAAAAATGAAATGACTCCAGACTAGACTTGGACTTGTGCCCTGTAGACTTGGACTCAACTTGGACTTACACCTCAAAGACTCTAGTCTTGACTTGAACTGGCCCTTTAAAAACTTGAGACTTGATTTGAACTTGATCTGAACTGGGCCCTAAAAGAATTGTGTGTTGACTTGTACTTTGGAAAACTGACTTGCAAACATCTCTGGTGATTCTCCACCACATGGAGAGTTGATCTGTAAAAATGATGATGTATTTAAAAAAATATTGAACTTTGAGTAACACAACCTTCTAATGGCTTCATATGTATATTTTTGTGCATCTGCTGTTTTTATGTAGAATATAGATGCCCAGGTTTGGTCCTCCAGAGCTACTATTGCACTATTGCTGGATTCCTTGATCAAAAATAAACATCTGAAGGGCTCAAATGCCAATTGATTCAGGCAAAGTCCAACTTTCTCCAAGCCATGGAGCTCCACAAATTCTTGGGTTTTCAGGACTTGCAAACAAAATCATGCTGAATATTTTATAGAATAATAAGCAAGAGAAAATGGACTATTAGCCAAACAGGAGACAACATGGAAGTAATGGTTCAACCTTGAGGCAGGATCCAAAGCGATGTGGCATCAGATCACATCGCTGGTATCACCAGGCCCAAATGCAGAACATTGGATTGTATCAAACAGGAACTCAAAGTGTTAAACTATTCAGGCTGTTGGAGATTTCTGCCAAATCCTGCTACATTCTGCCTTCAGATGGTGAGTTAATGGTTTCCTGTAAGCTGGCTGGCTGAGGACCAAACTTCACTTTGAGTCTGGGTTTGTTTGGCTCAGTTGGAGAAGTTCTCCCACAGTTCCCAACATGAACTATGGAGCGGCTCAAGAGGGACACGGTGTGCTGATTTATTCACTCTTTCACTGTATGCTGTACCCACAGTAGCAGTAAAATGCATCATGCACACAGACACATCCAGAGAAGCACTTGTACAAGCCAAGGTGTGAGTTTATAGAGAACTGTGAATGAGTGTGGAGCCATAATGGGGTTTTCTCCAGCCAGCTGTGTGTGCAGGAAAGAATGGAGGTCTATGTTTATGGAGCAGTTTGGGATGTTTCCATCATGAGATTCTACATTGTCCTGCACACACTTTAACTTTCATTTAAATACAGGAAAATACAAGCAAACCTGAAGGTAATTTTCTTCCACATGTTTGTAATTTTACAAGGTGCTGACTGAGCTTAATTCCTGGGGTTCCCAAATCACCCTCTGCTTGTTTTGGTTTGGTTTTCCTTTCTTGCATTTTTAATTCCATATCAGAATGTCTTTGGGTCTGGAAATTTGTAAAAAAATAAAATTAAAGCAAATTCAACGTATTTGCTTCTTATAGGAATAAATTACAACAATTGAGTGAAGCAACTGCTGCAGAACCGGGTCCTTCAGTTCTGCGGCCTAAGCAAAGTTCTGGCCCTTGCAGTTGAAATATGCAGTGATCTTTGCACCAGTTATTAAGGACTTAATGAGGCTTTTGGTTGAAGGATTAACTGATGACATCAACCACTACAACACATTGAACCCTGTGGTTTTAGACCATTAACTAACTGGTGAAATGGACTTTAATTTGATCCCACTTGGCTTTGTTTACATGACAGTTCTGGTGGTTTTTCAGATCTGTGCAGCATAGATATTCTATAAATGTCTAGAAAAAAAATCTAGAAAAAAACTGACATTCTGGGAAGTTCTGCTTTGGGTTTAAAATGAAAATAAATATTTATTCTCTTTAAATGAAGGTTTATCATTAAAAATATTATGATGTTGATTGTTTTACCTGATGCCCACTAACCTTTTCTTCTTTTCACAGTCTGCTACCCTCATTGCATTCATTTAACTGCTGCTGCGCCCACTAGTGGTGAGTGCTGCTAACACGCTTCTAATATGCATAGCTTGTGCTAACAGAGCTTTAATGCATGGAGAAGAATGGAGGAATCTGTGATTTTAGTCCTGTAAATGTTACATCAGTCTGAAAATGTTTGTGTTATCAGCAATAGCACAAAACTCATTCACTAACATCATGTGCTGAGATTAAACCTGTTGTTTTTATCTGTGGGAGTCTCAGAAACGGCGTTAAAAATAGTTTAATTTTAACACATCCAGGTCAAACTGAGAGCAGTTCCAGAACCATATGAACCATAAAGCTGAGTCCGGATCACTGAGAGGCAAATAAACAGACAAAATTACTAACAGATGTTCTGCCATTAAACCACAATCCTCAATGCATTATGCACTGAGTTTAAATAATCACAGGTTGGTACATAATGGGGAGGTGGAATGATAAATAAAATTAAATGTTTTTAACATATTGTTTCAAATCTGAAAAGTCTGGCTTGTGTTACTATTCAGTCCCTGGTCCTTTGCTTTGGAGAGTCTGCATGTTTCTCTGTATTAAACGTATAGAGACTGAATTTACCACCTTCGTTAAAAACAAGAAAAGACATGGAGAAAATGAATATACTAGTGAAATAAACTTCCAGTAGAATTCTTACTTTTCAATATTAAAGAATTATTTGCTTAAAACAAACTCTGATATTTTGTTGAATAGTTACTTGTGAGTTAGATTTGTCTTCTTTCAAGTATAATAAGATATTTGCACTAGAAACTAGACCAAAAATATGTGGTAAGATTTTGTAGAGAAACACAAAGCTGCTTCCTCAGAAACACAGAAAGTTTTGATCCCCTGAAAAAAATAAAAATAAATTCTGTTTTTCCTTTCTGGTCTTTCCTCATGATGGTTTTAAAAGTCTTACATTTGAGTTGATGAAACACTGATTAGCTTTTCTGAAAAATGTGGTTAATGTGTAGTAATTCATGATTTAACGTTTCACTTTGGAGCAGGTTGCTTTGGACAGATTATTATTGGAAGCAGTCATCTTAAAACAGATTTTTCCGTTCACTCGGGTAGTGGACAGTCAGTCAGTCAGTGGCTCTGTGTCTTCAGAGGACTTTTTGATACACTCTCCTTCAGCCTGGCTCAGCAGAAAAGCCTCCTCTGAACAGGCTTCAGATGATTTGACAAGCACCTGTCAGACTGCGTTTGCTGCAGCTCCCTGTTTACAGTGTCAGTCAGAGCGTCAGGCTGACGCACAGCCTCGGTACATCCACCCTGCGGTTGTCACGGCAGCACCAGGAGGCTGTCAGTCAGCAGCTCCGCTGCTGTCAGGCACTTCAAGATGGCTCCTGATCTCCGTGTCTGACGGAAATCTGAAGGTCGTCTCTGAGCAAAGGTGGAGCTGTGCTCATTGGATATTTATGAGGTAGCTACTGAAGGAGCAACTAGTTCACTTTTTGATTCTTTACAAAGATACAATCAGCTTCGTTCTCAGCAGCGAGAACTCTTTGCTTCCTTCCATCAACATTCGACTGACTTAAATCATTTAAATCCTGAGTTTTACTGGAACACCCTGGACTTTGACACAATTTAGATGAAAAACTCCACTATTATATGGAACTATAATGAGAGGATGAGCTCAAGGAATTATATCATAAATCCCAACAGAAATCCTAATTTATAAGACAATCTTAGAGTAACTGGCATGGACAGCCATTTCATTCACAATGTAATAATTTAATAAATTGTTGATGAATATTCAATAAATGTCCACATGAAATAAAAACAAAATAGATATAAAATACTTATTTGATGGGAAAGTTATTTTTTCAATTTTATTTATTTTAATATTTACTGATTATTTCTGTATTATATAATCTTTTACTTATTAATTTCAAAATTGCTATAATTTATTACACTTTTATTTTGTAAAACTATTTTATTTTTGTAAATAAAGGTGGTAAGAAAGTCATAATTCACAGTGAAACATGTCCTGTACCAACGTGGGCTGAAAACGTGGCGACTGAGACAAAATTACAGAAATCTTGTTCAGACATTTTCTAAAAAATGTTAGCAGTGCTAACCCTAAAGCACTAATCATAAACATTAGTTCCCCTAATGCTAAACTAACATTGTATTTAGCAGAAGCTAATTCTAAAGCACTAAAAGGGCTAACTTTAACCATGACAATAAGGCAATAAGTGCTACAAATTTGTCATTACTTACCTACCTGTACAATTTCACTTCAGGAACTTCGTCTTCACTCACTTCAAAATAAAAGCATGGCTATAAACATATGACTACTTGAAGAATTCTTAACAGTCGATAATCAAAACTTCAACACAACTAATAGTTTACAGCCAAGTGAATTAGCACTTTAGAATGTAAGCAGAGAAAATAATTAGGAGAAGCTAATTAATGTTTTCAAAGTTAGCTAAAGCGTGAAATGAGCAAGTCTAAGCTATACTCTGGATCTAGATGGTGTAATTTGAATATGAAAGAGGAAAGAAAAGCCCCTAAAAAGTGTTTAGTGCTTTAATTGCATTTAATGAATGTGAATATTTGTTTATGTCCTAACTGACCTGAACCAAAGCAGATGACAGCTGTTACTGTTGTTAAAACATTTAGAAAATAAAATAAATAAATTGATCTTTGGAACACTGACAGAAAAATTACTGTTACTTTATCTTTGTATAGATGATCAAAATCCCCAAAATGATTGCAGTTTCATCCTGCTTGCATTCTGTCCCCTTTTTTAAGCCTCTGTTATTATTCCTCTGATATTTCTCGACTATTATAAATCATCTCCTGCAGAGACTCTGGAGCTTTGAGCTGTGAAACGGATCACTGGACAAGGAAAATCCTCTGTTTTCATCTGGAGTCCCTGTAAATGGATTGTTTGGACATCCTAGACAGGATCAGATCGGAAAGTTATGGTCCGGTTTGAAGCCGGTGGTGTTAGTCAGGTAATCTCCCAGACTTTATAACTCTGTCATTTTCAGTTTGACTGTGATGGAGGTTTTATAGCGGCTGCTGTTGGCCGGCCTCCTCAGGACTGTTTTTCTCCAACTCTGAGCTCTGAGGTCATCTGCTGTATTAAATAAAAGCAGCTGTGACTCTTTGCTGTGTTGTTGTTACACTAACAAACCTCAATATTAACACAAAACAAGGATAAATGCTGTTGATCAGTGACAAGTTTATCAATTATTGTTATTAATTACCTCTACATAGCTAACATTTTGAGTGATTCCTCTGAGTTTAACACAAAATGCCACTTTTAATGACCACTGCAGTCTCATGGTTGAGGAATCTTGACTTTTTGGGCCTTCACTTCCGAACTGTGGAGCTTATTAAAAATGGCCGGGTCCAATCAGAACCAATTTTCATGGCTTGTGTTCAACATGGGGTCCCGTAAAGATGCATTTCTTCTGTGCCCACATTTCTACACAGATTTTTATGGCTGTTTCAACTTCATGGTGCATTTAAAACTAATAGTACTTCCAATTATCTATATTGAAAAACAGCTGCCCCCAGTATTCCAGGGTTTATGGACCACATACATCTGCGAATACTTGATATTCCCTCTGAAACACTTAAAACTGCTTTTTTTAGTAGTTCAGACACTAAATGCACTTTACTATGCTTTAATACACACTGTGGAAACCAACGCCGTTGATGTTAACTAATGCCAACATTCTCCCCTATATTCTCCTTGGGGTTACAGCCAATCAGCACCAAGGAAGATAAAAGGCACTGTAAGATCGACTGCTTTCCAAATGCCAGCATATAGCAGCAAGTTGCATTGGCATTTTTCTTTTGGATATTTTACATATGCTCTATGAAGGAATCTGCAAATATGTAAATGTTCTGCAAACCATTTATAGTCACATTCAACAGAAAACTGCATGAATATGCAAGGATCCGCTGCAACTTTAAAATAAATTTATATCTGATATCATCACCAAAATTGTATCCAGGACTTCCCAACTAACATCCAAATAGTTTCACGAAAATGCACTTAAATGCCCCAGTAATGTTGATATGGACACTTGAAAAGCAGAAATGCAGTAATATTTAAATTTTACCAGAAAATGTCAAAACTGTTCATTTGAACGTCTGTGGTAGGCAAAATTTGAAGTCAGGTATGACTCTGTAGGCATCCATTATGGCCATTAAAATCCTTATTATTCATCTTATTTTGTTCCAGGTGAAGTGTTGTAGGGTTCATTTCCACCAGATATGTTTAGTCTGCTTTAATCAAACTGTAGTTCTAATTCAAGTTCTAGGCAACTCTAGTTGTAGATCTAGACTACAACTAGAGTCGGTTAGGCAGCCAAACTATTTTGCAAGGGTCTGAATGCATAACCAAACTTTGAGGACCTAAACAACAAACTCTGGTCTGCCTATAAATCTAGGTGTTGGTTCGGTTGAAGTGAACTCTGGTGCAGATTAAATGCATATGTGAACGCCAAGTGGACCGGAGAAAGCCGGAAGCAGACTACAGCGCAGGGCATTCTGGGTAAATAGCACCAAAACAGACGTGTGAGTCAAGCACTAGCAGGAGAAATGGATCGGGATATTTTACCAAAGACAAAAGAGAAATCCTACAGCCTCTAAAATTTGATACTACTCCATTTGTTTCCATATGTGTCTTCTTCAGAGGTTTTCATGTCGTTTTCTTCAGTGGTTGTTGGTGCAGCGCCACCACAGGAGAGAAGGTGAACAGGTTTTTGTTTTAGTTTGGTTGGTTTGACTCAGAGCAAATGTTGAAACTTTGGTTCCCAGTCAAACTGGGTCAGCAGGACCACAATGTGTGTAAATTACCTTACTGTCTCCTCTGATTTGTTTTTGACCAGAACCAGGAACTAAAGAGTAACTGAATAAGAACCTTTAATAGATTTTCAAATGTTTTCTTACATTCGACACTGTAGATTTGCTTATTGGAAGGGATTTCATTTGTTGAAATGTGCCTCAGCTTCACGGTTTGTATAAATCTGATTTATGTAAGACTGGTATAATTGGTTGTGGGTTGGATCATTTTATATACAACTGTAATTCCAAGAAAACGGGTCTTGTCTCTTTTTTTATTCCAAAAATCAGCCTGCAGGATAGTTTTGTGCTCACAGCAACTTGCTTTGACAACCATCCAATGATGAAACTGTCTACCTCTGAAACAGTCTCAACTCTGTGCGGCTGCCTGTCCTCCTACTGACGTTTCTGTGGATGTAGCGCCCGATGTGTGGGCTGCAGCTGCATTAAAATTCAGAAAACTAAAGAACAAGAGGAGCCCAGAGTTTGGTCTCTATGCTGCTCCTGTGAGAAAAGAAAAAAGTTTGAGTTTGTTCTTCGCCACAAACTTTAAAAGTAGTGAAGAGTTTTATAGTATTTGCTCATATGTTCCCTGTTCTGCCCTCCTGCATGTTCAGATACACTTGACAATAAGCTCTTAGGAGGTTTGAGTTGATCCAAACTGATCTGTCTGTTGCATGACTTTCCCAGCCTCTCATCAGTATTGTGACTTCTTATTGGCTCCCATCAGTAGGTGTGTAAAAGGCCTTAAAGGGATGGATGCAGGATAAAATCAGTACTGATATTTGATCATCCTTTTTTTTTTTACATACTGGGTCAAAAAGTGAAACTGGACTGAAATGAACAACCAACATTTAATTCCATTTTCTTGTCATTTGTATTTTGCGTTAGCTTAATGTTTGTCTGTTCTTCAATGGAGTTGCAAGGTTAAAGGTTAACAGGGCTTTGTAAATTTCTTATATCAACTTTATTTGTTCATTCTTTAACTGCAGTTCAGGTGTTTTTACTTTCCTTGTAGGAACAATCACCAACTTATTCTGAACCATTTGTCCCCATCAGGTTCCAACCCGGCTACAGGCTGCGACTCTGGAGGACTGGGCTGCTCAGGTAGGAAAACTAAACGCACCCCGAATGCTTGTGCTGGAATTAACCTTAAATTTTAATTTGACATTTTTTCTAATTTTATTTTACATGGGAAACATATTTTATAGTATTTATTCTTTCATTTGTTTGTTTAATCAGACGGGTTTAATTAAAAATGCGTCCTTAATTGGAACCTTTTTCCTCACGTATTTTACATCTTGTCCAAAAGAAATAAAAATAAATAAATGGCTTGATAAATTAATGAATGTGGCAAATATTTAATAAATATTATGGTCAACAGTATTCATTTGACATCTTTATGACCACATGTACAAGAACTGTTTCACATATTTACCCACGTTACCAAGAGTTTTCCACATGTTCCCAGGTGTTTTTCATTGTAATTTCAGGTCAAATATTTGTGTTTTTCTAGATTTTTTATTATTTTTTTTCAAATATTCAAGGAGTTTTAAAGTTTTTAAGAGTTCACTGTTTGTTCAGATTCAACTATAGCTTTGTCTATATTTGGGAATTACACAGGAAGTGGATCTCTTGACATTTTTCCAAGAACATCCTGTGTTTTTGAGATTGTCTTTGGCACCATGTTCATCTGTAAAGACAGAATCAGAGGGATTCAAACCCTCAACCCAAGCAGCTGCAAATTTGCTCAACTTTCCATTGTCTGCTTAAGAAAAGTCCCTCAGCCTGAAAGCTGTGAAACATAAACCTCAGATGAACCTTTTGGTCAGGAGTGCGATCGTCCAGGAAGCGGCTGACTGGATTCTGGACGTCTTAAGAAAACCTTTCTAACCTCGACTTTCATGTTGAGCTCCTGCTTTTCCCAAATCACAAACTCTTTCTGACCTCTGAGCTTTGGAAGTGCCTTCATGCTTCTCTGAATGGGAGGAAATGCAGTTCAGCCCAAAACATTCAGACCCCTGCTGAACTTGAAGTTTGTTTTTTATTGTAAAAGAATCACAAATCTGTCAAAAAAATATTAAATACTATGTAAAAGTGTTGGGAATTTTGTAAAAAAATAAAAATAAATAAAAACATTTGGTAAAATTTAAAGTTCACTGTAAACCTCAATCTTCCAGGAGGAATGAAAAAGTTTGAGCTGAACTTTACTTTCACTTCCAATATTTGCTTTAAAAAAAAAAAAGCATTTTGTAGAATCAATAAGCTTCTGGGGTTATGATAGTATTTGACCATAGTAGAAAAAAGTTTGTATATTCTCCCTGTGCATCTGTTGATTCTGTCAGGATCCAAAATATGGCTGTTAGGTTGATGTCTTTAAATCAATTCAGTAATATACAAAGGGAATTAAAAGTGTGTGTGTGTGTGTGTGGCTGGTTGGTGGACGGATGGATGGATTTGGTGTTTTGAGTGATGCAGACATCAGCAGGGGTTTATATCTGTTGGTTCTCATATCTACAATTTAAGTTTTCTGCTGCTGTTTTCACTGCAGTCGCTTGTTATTTTTGCCTCTTCATCATTTTGTACCTTTGCAGATCCGGTTGTTGCATTTTTGACGTTTTCAGTTGGGAAATGGCGCCACCTTCAGTGCAGTGTCACCCACCGGGATGACACTCTTGACTGCTCCTCTTTTCTTTCTGCTGTCTTCATGTGGTTCCAATAGTTTCGTAGTAGAGCAGTAAAAGTATTTAAAGAAACTTTGTGTGAGTTTCAGGAGGATTTGACTTCTGAGGACGGTAACGACTTGCTCCGTTAATCTCATTTAGCATCACATTTATCATCCACTGCATCTTTCTCTGTTTTATCCAAACATCTGTACTTCCACCAGCTGCTTCCTCTCCCACCACCTCATCCACTGACTCCACTAACACCAGCCATGCTACTAACGCCATCTTCCACGGTAAGCAAACCTCATCATCCCTCATCCTGCCTTCCTCTTCTTCTTGTCTACCTTCCTACTCATTCATTCCTATCCTTTCATTCTTGGTTGTCAGTTTGTTTTTATATTCTTGATCTTTTCTCAGTTTTAGACCCAGTTTCCGTGTCGTTCTCCTTCAGTTGATTGAGAGAAATGGTCCCTTTCTAACCCTTTAGTGAGAACAGTGAGAATGTGTTAACACCAGCATCATTTGTCATCTCCAGCCTTCCCTCCTCCCACCTCCACCCCTAGCATGCCTCTAACCCCAACCATCAGCACCACCTTTAGCACCAGCAGCACTTCCAGCTCCTCCTCATCCTCTGGTAAGCCGTCATCTGCTTTGCTGCCTCGTTGTTTGCCAGGACAGTCTTTGCTTATTGGATGTTTTATATCAGGACATAATATGTGGAGTCGTTTGTAAAACTACACAGTTAAAAATGACTCTGCCTTTATTAACAGAAAAAAATAGGTTAATTTCTCAGTCATATTTTCACCATGTTGTTTATTCATTTTTAAATGTAATAAACATTTAATTAACAAGCAAAATATTTGGTTTAGCAACTAAATATTTAACTTGATAAATATTTAGTTTCAAACAAGTTAGCTTGCTAACTAAATGTTAAGCTTCAAACTAAATATTTTGCTAGCAAGCTTGCTAACTGAAAGTAAATATTTAGTTGATGCTAAATATTTAACTAAATATACTAACCTGCTGTGAAACACTCAACTTCAAACTGAATATTTTTCAGAAAATATTCTGAAATATTCATGGTCATATTTAACTCGCAACCTAAATATTTAGTTTGTTGTTGAATATTTAGCTTCAAACTAAGTATGTAGCTGACTAGCTATATATTTTATATTTAGCTTACTGGCTAAATATTCAACCTCAAACTAACTGCTAACTGAACATTTATTTAACCAACTTACATCTAATTTGCTTGCAAAATAAATATTTTGAAGCTTTATTCAAAACTGTAATATAAATGAATTAACAACATGGTGAAAAAATAGTAAAAACTGAATCCACATTTTACTTCTTTGCAGGCTAAATAACCAAATTATTAGTTTACTTTTGGACTATGTAACTTTACACCCCATAACAATTAGTCTGAACTGTATTCTACAGAAACTAAATCCAAATGTAGACAACATGGCATTTAGCTTTGCCACATCTGAATGACCTTCATCTCTTCTGAAATAATGACATGTCATGAGAGAACATCAGAGATGTTGAGCAAGATCTGGCGAAAACCAAAATGTATGTTTTATTTCAAAATGTCCTTTCTAAAAATGAAATCATTTATGTCCTGGTACAAAAACTAAAAGAACTAATTGGTTTCTTTCATTGGTGTAAAACTCCATCAGAAAGACTCCTGCTGCTTTAACCCAGTCTGGTTCTGTGATTTCTGTCACTGACATGCCACCATGTTGTTGCTAATCAGCTTCTACCTCCATCAACACCACCACTACTTCGCCTTCATCCACCACTGCTCCCATTGCTTCAACCAGCAGCACACATGGTAAGGTAGATAGCCTCATCAGAACATCACTGACTGACTGCAACATGAAAACAGAATCATTACAACCTGACTAACATGAACAGATAGCAGTTTTATAGCAGCATCAACACTGTGGTGTGTGTGAAGGAGACTAACCTGCTGTGATTGTTTTACTTCCCTGTAGCTGAACAGACAACCAGCATCACTGCAGCCGTTTCCTCTGCTAGCACTAACCATGCAGATACTAACAGCACAGCGCTTGGTAAGAGCAACATTTACACCAAACTGTCTGCAGAAATAATGCACAATGAAGTACTGTGAACAGTTTTTACATTTTTGGATTTAAAACTTTTCAAGCCAACCTGGACCTATGAGAAAATGTATTTAATTATATTCTTTGTTTTCACAATCTGATCAGAAAACTGCCTGATCTCTAGAATCAATAAACCACTAAAATATAACCTTTCTGACTGCAGAGAGTATGTCAAAATTTTATTTGAATTTTATTAGTTTATTTAAAACAGGGACAATGTGCAAAAAAAAAGTATGAATAAAAGATGCTTTTCACCAGATTTAGCCTAAGCTAGTTTCCATCTGTAGCTCTTGAGCAGGTGAGTCAATAAAACAGTCAAATGCAATAAAACATACATTAAGTTTCTATATTTCCTACATACAATCACTAAATGAGGTCATAAAATGTCATTATAAATATTGGTAAATGCCAGACTTCTGCTCTGTAATCATTAATGTCATGATTACTCTGCTGGTTTTCTAACAGTCATTTCCTGACTTTACAAGAAAAGTCTTTCAGGTTAGTGGAAAGTTTCAGACTTTCTGGGAGTTTGTTCCATTTTGTAATACCTTTGAGAGAAAAGACTGTCTACATTTGGGTTTTCTGCAGTCGTCACAGTTGGTAGACCTGAAACCCGTCTGACATTTACCAAAAACATCAGCAGCTGGTTTAATACAACAGAAAACTAAAACTTTATCTACCAGATAAAGATCATGCTAGCAGTAAAACATGGCAGTAGAGGCATGGTGATCTGGGGATGAATTGCTGCTTGTAATTAATGAATCATAAATTTTGATCGGTAGCAGAAAACCTGAAGGATGATCTCTGTGTATCACATTGTGACCTTAAACTTATATTTTGCAGCATTGCAATGATCCAAAATGCATTTCAATAGTTTAAAAAGTGGCTTACTCAAAGTCCTGAGCCGGAATTTCTCAAATGTAATTCAAAATCCTTGCACAGTGATGTGGCAAACTCATTTCCTGCTCCCAAACCTTTTGATGATAGCTGTGGTCATCGACTGTAGAACAAAAATTACTTTTTCACACAAGACCAGGTTGGTCCAGACAGACAATTACTTCATTTCAAAAAATGCATTTTGTGTTTAGTCTGTTTGATATAAAGATTATTCTGACCTGAACCATGAAAGTGTGACAAAAGAAACAGAATCAGTAGAGAACTATAAATGTTAAGGCGATTAAAAACAGAAAGTAATGCAGGTGTTTTCCACCAAGGCGGTTCTGGTGCTAAAACAGGGCTGGTGTTGCTTCTAAAGTAGTTTCCACATCCTGTAAAGACACTTTCAGTCTCTACTCTCTCTCACACACTAAAAACATCTCTGCTAATAAATATTTGAGTTTAGTGAGACTTTAACTCAAATCAGGACCAAGTTGTTCTTGGGACTTGGAAACATTTCAGACCTTTGTGTGACTTGCAGGACAAATGGCCCTGTCCCACCTCTGCTGTTAAATGCATCATTATTCTGTGTTTATTGAACATGTAATAATTTTTTTATTCTGGAGAAAGTTACACAAACCCGAGCACCAACTCTGAACTAGAAACAGAACTGGTTTGGTGGGAAAATGACATTTAATGAAGCTAAGTAGGACAGATTGGACAGATTTGCATGGATTATGGTAACTGTCCAGTTTGCATTGGAAACAATTAAATTTATGCATATGTTATTTTTACTTCTTAATACTTTAGCAAAACTTGTTTGATTCCACTAACATCCTGCATGTCTTAATTACACCTAAAATTATGTTTACTTATTTTGAGATTTAAGATTTAATCCTTCAAACCAACAAATACACATTTAGCAGTAGGTAATAAAATATTTTCTTTAAATAAGAGTTCCTGATTTCCTATTAAAATACCTACATTTTCCTGCTCAGTGGATTTTTGTAGAGATGGATGGACTGAATGATGGCTGAATGGATGGATGGATGAAGCAGCTATTTTCAATCAACAAACAAGATAAAATATCAATGTTTTATAAACTTATTTATGAGAAATTTGATAATTTTATCATGTAGAAGATTCATTAGAGAAACGCATTAAATCAATACGGCGTAGAAACTTTGTGTTTTTCAGACATGCTGCCTAATTTCTGTAAATTTAGTGACTTGATTTTCAATCACATCACATATTTAATCATTTCATCTTCCTGCTCTTTAACCACCCTCTTTTCTGTAGTTTCTTCCTTCGTTTCTTCAGCTGAACCTCTTCCAGGAACGACTCTCCAGCTGCCGCTTCTAACCACCAACCATTCGTCGACTAACAAAGACAATGTTTCTTCTCTGGGTAACAAACCAACTGCATGTCCTGTTTAGCATCTTGAATAAACTCCTCAGGTTCTGAATTTCTGTCCAACCTTCACCTTCTGTGTTCTTTATTGCTCTAAAATTTAACAAAACTTGAAATCATGCATGTGATTCGTGGCTCAATCGGCAGGATTTCTGGTTTCAGATGGTCTAGGTTTATGTCACTGGTTTTAATGTACTTTGCAGGTATTTCTTTTGCTTGGAAATGCATTTATGTATTTAATCTAACCTGCTTTTTCACTGCAATGCTTCCTCCTTTGATGCTGCAACCCAACAGTGGAGAGGAGTTCTGCAAAATACCCCAATTCTCCGAGGCCCAGACATCTGGTGGTTGACCTTCATAAAACTCTAGTTGGTGGATTAACTCCTGGGAGAAACTTTGGACTTTTTCAAACGATCAGAAGAACCCGGCGTGCGTTATTGTCCAACCCCCGTTCTCTAACGTCCAGTCAGTTCAGGCCTACAGGTCAAGACTCCAGACCTCCAAAGTCACAGCATCAACGCAGAATTATTCCTCCAGCCCCAGGTCCAGCCTCACCAGTGGATCCGTCACACCCACGACCCCCCGCTGCCTTCCGGGGTTCAGCTTTCTATCACAGCCCCAAACACTCCCTGGGGTTCATCTCTACCCCTCTGAGGAAAAGGCCGAGCGGAGGAAGGCGGCCAGCTGCCACCCGAGCAACCCCCAGCAGGGTGGAGGTTCGTGTGACAAAACCTTCCCCTCTAAAAACCGGACTGAAGTCGACAGCCAGGCCTTCCTCTAGGAACACCTCTCCCATGTTGGGAAATCAGCTGAACAGTTTGATTCCCACAGCAAAGTCTTCATCTTCCACCCATAACACCACAACAATCAAGACCCCCACAACCAGTCGAGACTCTGAAACTCTTCTTGCAGCCATACCATCACGGGCCTCGTCTCCACGGCAACATAAAGGTGAGGTGTCATCATCATCAGGGCTGAGTAGCAGAAAGAGCAAACCCGTAGCGCCCCCTTGGCTCCCTCTGAGCGTCAGCGGTGGGGAATTCCTAACGAGGAACTGGACGGATCCTCTGGAGTACTCTTCAGGGTCTGACATGTTCATGTATGATTTGGGTGACATGTATGAGTATGATGCTGTTTCCTCCCAGGAAGAACTTCCTGCCAGCTCTATAACAAGAGTCAGTGACTCTCTGAAGGAAGGTGATGCTAAAGAAACCTCTCCAAATAACACGAGTCTGATTGAACCAAAGCTTGATGAACGTCTCGTGGTTCAACCGTCGGTGTCTTTAACTGAAATTGCAACCTCACCCTCTGCTGGTGTTTCTCTGGAGGTTCCCCTTAAACAACTTGTTGCTGTTTCTGTCTTACAGCAGAAACCCAACAGCACTCCTGATTCCTCTCTTTCTGTGGAACAAACTGGGTTTCTTCAAACAACTCCATCTGCTGAAATTCATCCCTCCCCTGTTTTTCACCAAAATTTTCTCTCCCTCTTCCGTGCCTCTCTTCATCCTCCATCTTCCCCACCGCCCCTTTTGGGTCCCACTGAGCCGCCCTCTGTCTCCTCCAACAGTTTCCCTCCTCTTCTCCAGCTTCATGCCTCTCCTTGGGTGTCAGGAACCTCCCATCCTTCGGTTGTACCACTTCCATCTCCAGCCTCAACTCTTCAGATGGGATTTGACCCCAGAAATCCATCTGTGTTATCACATCCTCTCTTTTCTGATTCCATCTCTGAATCCCAGATCCCGTCTGGTGTCGGTGAACTCTTCCCTCAGTCCTCCTTGTCTTCTGAGGAACGATTATTCAATGTATCAGAAATTGATTCTAAATCAGACCCATTAAGTGTCTCAGATGAAACTCCATGGAACAAATTCTTAAGTGGGAATAATCCAGTTTCTTTGAGTTCACCTACGGAGAATTTGTCTGAGGTTTTTAGGCCAATCACTCCGTCACTGAGTCCGTTCTCACTCCAGTCTGATCTAAGAGATTTAAAGGATGTAAATCTGTTTCCAGATCAGTCTCATCTGGGTCACCTATCCAGCCCAGCTCGGCTTCCTGCTTCCTTGTCCTCTTTGCTTTCAGATATTTTCCCTCCTGTCTTAATCGACAGCCTCAGGACGTCATCTGAGACGTCTCCTCCTTCTATAGGGAACTCAAAACAAATCATAAGGAATCCTGCTTTTTTTCTGGCCCAAACATCAGCAGCTCTTTCTCAGGTGGATCATGATGACCCATTTATTCAGTCTTCTTTACACCCGCCTGCCGTTCCACCGACAACACATCGCAGAACCGTCGGAGCACAGCTGGGAGTCCCGGCTCCAAATAACTCTCACCGGATTCCAAACTTAGCACACACACATCAGCCTCCTTCTCCCTCCGTTCCTCACATCCCTCCCCCTGCATCTTTTCCCTCTTCCCCCACTCTCGCCTCCAGCAGGGCGACATTAGCAACCGTCAGCGTGACAGAAGCAGAAATTGGCTTTCTGTCACCCACTCGACCCGCAGCAGCGTTCCTGAACAAACACTTCCAGACCCCACACCGAGCCGACATGCAGCCTTTTGAGCTCTTTTTCTCCCTCTCTGGGAAACAGTCTTCCACACTCTCTGGAGATGAATGGGAAGCCATTCCCTCGCAGCCTTCGCTTCCTGTCAGAGACGCTGACGGTGATGGAGTTGACTCTCATCCTGCAAACGGCTCCCTGAAAGCAGACGCCTCCAGAATTGATTCCTTGTTTGATCTTGCAGATGTCGCTCCGAAGATGCTTCCTGCTGAAGAGCGAGTGTCTGAAGTCGGAGTGAGTTCTACAGCTGAGAGCAGGAGAGACGGGATGCAGGAAGCTGCAACAGGTCGTTTGATTGCTGCTTCTAAACACACAAACAAACCAAGCATGATGGAGGCATCTCAGCAAATCACTTCAGCTGTCACCCCAACCCCGCTGCCATCTTCTGATCCCAATCCAGCAGCTTCCAGGTCTCCCACCAGCTCTTCTATCCATGCCCCAAATCAAGACGTCATGTCTGGGCTTAAAGAGCTTTCTGTTTCCAGTAATATAGGCACAAAAAACATCTCCAGCATGAATAAAGACATCATTCTGATGCTCAAAGACGCCCCGCCGAAGCCAGCTGAAGTGACAAACTCCACACGGGCCAAAAATGCTTCTGAAGATTCAAGCATTTTAGAAGAACCATCTGTTGCAAAGCCAAACCCGGCCTCAGATCCGAACCTGTGGAACCACGGAGCTTTCCTAAAACCATCTGCAGTTACAACTACTTCCTCCTCCTCAGCTGCTCCACTCAGAGACCCGAGTCCAACCACGCTGCGTCCGGCTCTGAGCGTTGATTCCTGCCACTGCAAACTGACCTTTGATTTTCCATGTCTGTGCAGAGAGTCATCAGGGAACAGTATGTTCAAACCGTAGCTGTAGACCGTCGGAGAAAGCAATCAAGTTTAGAAACCTCCTTCTGATTGTATTAAGTCTTAAAATCTGGGAGTTTTCGCTCAGTTTGACTGTGAAGGGATTTTAGGACAGAATACATGTTAGATTCTTTTTAAGGTGGTTGGGCTTTTCTGTAGAACAACAAACCTTTACTAATTAATCATATAAATCAGTTCAATCTTTTTGACAGGGTGCCGTTAATAAAGATACACCATCAAAAATCATAAAAAAACAAACAGCCGTCAATTTTACAGCCATATTTTCATCATCATTAATTCATTTATTCATTTCATATTTAGTCACTGTTTCAAACTAAATATTTAATTAGCAAACTAAACATTCAGTTCAGACAAAATATTTAGCTATTCATTTAGTTTAAATATTTAGCTAGTTCTAACATTTACCAACATATTTAGTATATAAACTAAATATTTTTACTAGCCCAGAGTTAACTAAATATTTAGCTAAATATTTAGTTTTTAGACTACATATTTTCGAACTAAATATTTAGTCTACAAATAGTTTATAAACTAGATATTTAGTGTGCTTGGTGTATTTAGTTTTGAGTTAAACAGTTACTTTGTAACAAAATATCTACCTCAAAGATAAATATTTAGTTTGTTGCCTGGTTATTTTTTATTTATATTGAAACTGACATTTATAAATGGTGAAAATATGACTGAAAAATTAACAACTTTTTTGTGCCTTACAGCTAAATAATGTGAATTATTGCAGTTCATTTTTGACTGTGTAACAAACGGCACCGTTTGGAGTTTTGATTGGTTGGTTTGCTGTGATTCTGGGTCCATTCTCAGGCCTGAGCTGTCCAATCAGGTTGCTGTATTGGTAGTTCTAGTTTAAACACAGGTATCGGACATTGTTTTTAATTTTCTGACACTTTTCCTCAACAGTCCATCCTGCTCTCTGGGGGAGACCTTCCTGCTCAGCTGCTCGGATTCTGAGTCCTTATCAGAAATCTACTTCAGATGTTTGAACAAGCAAAAAAAAAAAATCCCTGTCAGTTTGCAGGCTCTCCAACCAGAAATAATGTCTCCTGTTCAGGCCTCAAACTAACAACTGTAGATCTGAGAGGGACACCTAGTGGCTGCTGTGAAGCATAGCAGGAGATGGAGCGAAGCACTAAAACCTCTGAGGCTCAACGCCATGAGAAAACTCTTAATAAGATGAAATATCTCTAAATATTTATTTTGGTTCATCAAATTTTGATGAAATCAGAAATACTCCTCATCAAAATGTACAAAAATATATAGAGTAAAGCTAAAGTAACTGTTGCTAAAATGTCTCTTTTTGAAGGACATTCCCTGAACTTTTTGGATTCATATTTAGATTTTTATTTTTTTTTTTACTGATTCATCTTGAGTTTTGTTCCAAAGAAAAATGGCCAAAATTATTCAGTTTTTAAATGTGCAAAGCTGTCAAAAGACCTGCAGGCGGAATATTAATGAGGAACTCATTTTTAGGTCTTTATTTTGAATAAAAATGTTAAAATAGAGAATGATTTTCCTCAGTCAAGCTCAGTTTAGTTGCTGTCAAACTCCATCTACTGCTGGTAATTCTGTCTGTCTGCTGAACTTCATCTTTTCTCGTTGGACATTGCCCTCTAGTGACAATGCTGCACAAATTAGCCGATCAAATTATTTTCCATTTCATCAACCAGCAGATTCTCACCTAAATTTGCATGTTTTATTCATACATAGCTGGAAATCTGGGATCAGCTGCAGCAGCTCAGTCAAATCCCTCCAGTGTCACCAGCAAGATGAAAATAAGGACAGAGATAAAACTCAGATTTTGGTTAAAAACCTTTTGCTTTCCGCAGACAGATAATCGTTAATGCAATCCGAAGGTTTTCTATTTGCATCGCAGTAATGTGAGTTTATGAACTAAACTCCCTCCGTTCACATTCTCTATTTTACGCTCAGTTTGAATCCAAACGATCAAGACTGGAGGAAATTGGGCTGAAAGGTGGAAAACCTGTTAACGATTTAGGAAGCTGAAAACGTTGCGGTTGAGAGAGAAGAAACCTCTGGTTTCGTTGGCTGTTATCTGCTGAGCAGCACTTTTCCTCCTCACCGGTTCTCTGGAGGTTAACATTCCTCTACTGGCTCTGAGTGCTTGATTCATCTCCTGCTGTGAGGCGCAGAAACAGAAAAGTCTCCGCTTGAACGAAAAGCTCTGACTGTGGGATGGTTTCCTGGTTCTTTTGCAGACGGTTTGTTCTACCGGGTTTCCTTCACGGTGGAGTCTGAGCTCAACCTGCAGGCGGTGCAGCGAGCCGCCGCGCACTGGGTAAGATGGGAAAAATGTTCCCATAATTCACCCTGAAAACAGCAGGAAGAACTGATCTGAAGGTTCATCAGTACGGGAGACGATTAGGGTCAAAGGTTTTAAAAATTATGACTTTCTCTCAAAGTTATGACTTTTATTCTCTGAATTCTGACATCAATTGACTTTTATCTCAAAATTTTCATTTTAAACAAAATTCCCACTCTATCCTCAGAATTTTAACTTTAATCTCAATATTTAACATTCCTGATAATTCTCTTTTTTTTTGCTTAGATTTTTAACTTTTCTCTGAATTCTGACTTTTTCTACCAAAGTCTTGACTTTAATTTTAGGATTCTGTCTTTTTTTTTTTTTCTCAGAATTGTGACTTTTGACCTCAGAAGTTTGAAGTCAGATTTATTTATTTATTTTTTTCAGTGGGCCTAATTCTCTTCTGAACATCAGTTCTCATCTATAATCTGGCTGCTGCTGAGTGATCAATGTGTTTCTTCTTGCAGATTAATCAAACTTTTCAGAACTGGACACATTCTTTGGATTATATCAGGTAATTCTGCAAACTTTTTTTTGTCTTACAATCCAACACAGGCTGATTTTACTGGTGCAGTTTTGTATTTTATTCTATTAAAAAGATCATATATCAGTAATTCCTGCTGTGGCTTCCCTTCAGGATGCTTTAAAACATTTTATTTACAGGTTTGCTATCGTCTCCACGGTAACATCCAGTGTCTTTAAATAAAACTGTTAACTTCATTATCTTGAAGTCACATTAGACAAACCAGATAACTTAATATTTTTAACGCGACCTCAGTCAATTAGTTGTTGTTTTTCTTTAAGATAATATTTAAAAAGAATGGAAGGAAAAAAGCAGTCAGTCAAATTATCTGAAAAAACTTGTTTTATATTTTGTTCTTTTTCTGCTTCTTTAAGAAGAAAAACTTTTGATTCTTTTATATCAACACAACTGACAATATTGCTTTTGTTCATGTTTGTCTGAATGTTAGTCTCCTTACGTTTGCAGTTTTCTGGAACTAAAATTCAAGTTTCATCTATTAGCTGCTGACTAAAATCTGTTGAACAAAATAAATGAGGAAAAATATGTGTGACAGACTAAAACAAAGAGCCAAGAAATCCAATTCACAATCGGTCCAAAATGAAGAGGCTTCACTAACAGGGAACGCTTCCATAAAAGTTTTTATTATCCCAAATAAAGGGATAATAAATTTAAAATGTCTCTATTGATCTGTTTTTCTTATTGAGCCAGAACTCTCTGTCTGTTACTACTACTGCCATCTAGTGGACATTCACTAAAACTACAGTTGAACGTCAAAAGAAAGATGGATAATTACAGAATGATCTAAAAACAAATCAAAGAATGTTGGAAAGAGAAACATTGTAAAACAATTCAGATACAAACAGGTTATTTCTGCTAAAAGACTAAATGTTTTTATCTGTAATTTGTCACGTCTTATGACTCATGTTTTGTTTCTGGTTTCTGTATTTTGATCTGTTTTTCCAGAGTTCAGCAGAACGCAGACTTGAACAGGTAAGTGTGTCTTTAAGCTTCAGACCTCCTGTTCAGGTGATGATCAGTTAAATCTGAGCTGCTGTTTCCTCTCAGTCACACCTGTCAGGTGCTGCTGCTGATCACCAATGAGAGTCTGGGTGAAGCCGACGTGTTGGCCCAGATGATCAACAACCCGGCCGGAACCGGCCTGCTGGGCCAGGCTGCCAACATCAACGTTCAGCAGATCGGTCAGAAACCAGTTCAGCTGCAGAGAGCTCTCAATCTGGAAACTTTGGTTTTAGATATTTGTAAAAAAAGAACAGAAATAAACAGAATTCTGCTAAAAATAAAAACTTATCTTCTCTCCTTTTGTGACATCACTCCATTTTTCTGCATGGAGCTCCTTTTAATATATGTAATAATGTAATAAAATTGGACTTAAAAATGCAATAAAGCATCATTAAAACCACATTATAGAACAATGAATCGACATCCTTGATCACATTTTGCTGTTTTTTGTTTTTTTTTTAGAAATGATAATGCACTAATGTGGCACATTATGAAATAAACTGTTCATCCTAATTATAATATCATGTTACTGTGGTCATTTATTTGAGCTTTCAAACTCATTTGTTGTTTAATTAAGCAAAACGATTCAAAATATTCAGGGATTTTCTTACATGCTGCATAGATTATTATATAAGAGTGAATTTGATGTTTTGTTCCATTTTAAAGCCTGATTTTACTACATTACTACATAATTCAGCGTTACGTTTTTCTTCTCTTTGTTATGAACTTGTTCTCCTTCTTTTCTCCTAACATGCTGAATCATCTGTTCGTCACAGTGAACTGCCCAGAGAACAACAACCTTCACTACCTGTGGCCTGAGACCAAACCCAGAGTCACTCACTTCCTGCCTTGCTTCCCCAACAAGGACCAGAGCGCCTCCAGAACCTGGTAAAAAATAAAATACTGCAGCTAGGCTAAAGTATAACTTTGTAAATTCATGTTGTATTTTGTGGGTTTTTCCAAAACGACTCAGAATCTCAGACTGTGAGAACATTTCCTTTGCTCAACCTTCTTCTGATCACATTTCAAAAAATGTCACCTTCTGCTGCTGTTTTAATCTGAAACCTGCTGATATTTGGAAATGTTTCCTCCAGGTGAAGGTGAACAGCCCCGCAGCATAATACCACCACCGCCATGTTTCACCTTCTGTTAGGAAGCTTCATCAGTGTGGGGGGTTTTTCCCCTAATTTTGCTGAATTTGGATGTTTTTCTTTATGTGAAGAATAAAAAACTTTTGTCTTGCCACTTGACATAAAACCCCAGAAACATAAAGAATAAAATAAACAGATGTCAGATGTTCAATACAAACATTTTTATCACTGTTGTGGTTTTCCCTTCAGAAGTTTTTAATCACTTTTGGAGCGATGTCCATTTGTTGGTATCGTTTCTGTGCTTGTTACTGATTAGTTTCTGCTGGTCACAGTTTATCTAGCATGAACCTGGTAAATCTTAAAGAACCCTAATCTCATTAATTGGAAATCATTTTATCTTCTCTGAAGTGTAAATTGAATTTTAAATAGTGTTTAAGCAGGGCGGTCCGGATCCGGGTCGCTGGAGAACATTTGAAATCTGATTAGCTTCATTTTGAGCCGTTTCATTAATCACTGCTGGCTGAACAAAGACGCCCAGCTCTGATTATTAATAGATTCACTTAAAAATCCATGAGGCCTTTATAGATAAACTCTTAGTGATTAAACTCTATTCATTATTGTTTCCAATACAGTGATAATATACAGCTAATAGTGCTGCATATGTAATTAATGCATCAAACACTTGAGTTAATTTCTGATCCTACTTATAATTGTTTGACGTTATAGGTTGACTTTAAAGAACATGAGTTATAGCAGATTATATAATAATTATATATTAATTGTAATTATTAGACGTCTGTTTTGTTCGTTTGCTGAATGATTATGATGGAGTTGGACATGTGTTGATGTTAAATTTCCTCTTATGTTTGAACATAAACCATCTTAACCTGTTTTTGTCTCTTTTCCCAGTTTGATAAACTCAGAAACCTTCCAGTCTCACTGGTCGACTGCAAACCTCACCAACTGCTCCGTTACTGCAGGTACCCACTTAAAGCACATTTCAAAATTAACATAAGCTTTTATTAGCTGAGTTTATTGAACCTGGTTGGTTAAAATTAACCCTCAGTTTATGACCACAAGATGTGGTCAGTTTAGCTGAATCTTAATTTATTTTTACTTAAATTAAAATAGATTAAAATACACTTAAGAAAATACAAAAACCTTATTTCTACTCTATTTCATCTAAAATTGCCATTATTGATGTAAATTTACCTCTGTTTATCTTAATTGATCTAAAATTATATATATTAATTAAAATTTCCTTAAGTGACTTTGAAAGAATTTACACAAATTATAGAAATGTCAGATGCATTTTAAGTACGGCTTAATTTGGAATAAATACATTTTCTGAAGAGTTTAGGATTAAATACATTTTGATACAAAATTGTATTAAGTCTTAATGTATGCATTAATTTAATCTATATTAAAAGTAATAAAAGTCTCATCTTGCAGTCATAAATTAACATGAATCTGATCATAAATTAAACTTAAGTGCAGATTGATAGACAACATTAGATTTAATCATGTTTGCCTACATTTCTATAAGTTTCCACATGAATTTAATCTGTTGTGTGTTTTTGTAGAAAATGCGGCTGGTGTGGCGGAGCAGCTGGAAAACATCACCATGAACTCTCTGTCCAAGGAGGAGGTGGGACTTCAGACTGAAACCTCAGCAGAATACAAATTAGAATGAACTGAACCAAATGTTTGTTTTTCTGTCCGTTTGGTCTGCAGGTCTCTCAGGTTGTGACGAAGGTCCAGGAACTGGTCAGGGTTGCCAAGATTAACACGGAGGTTGCCGGATCAGTCGTCGAAATCATCTCTAACGTCATGGTCAGCTCAGAGGAAGCGTCCAACATGTACGTCTTCCTACAGCCGCAGTCTGACCGCATCATCCGGCCCTGCTGGACCAGATCCACACGCCTGCTGCTGAGGTCACTCAGATTTTAGGTTTTTCTCCTCCAGAGCTCTGAAAGCTGTGGATGAACTGGCTAAGAAGGTGGAGTTTGTCGGAGCATCGGTGCACATCAACTCTAAAAACCTGGCTCTGGGTGTCCTGGCGCTCGACTCCAAGTCGTTCAACGGGACGTCATTCAGCGCCTTCTTCCCTCCAAACTCCACCGAACCCCAGGTAACCGTCATGGAGGGTCAATCCCTGCAGGATGAACATGTTCTGTGCTGATTTCTGTCTTTAATTAGCAAAATGCTATTTTGTTTTCTTTATTCTAAATCAACATATTGAGATAAGCCTCTTAAAATAGTATTTCCTGACTTTATATGTTGTTTTTATTGTATTTGTTACTTTTCTGAATGAAATTATATAAATGTTTGTATCTTGTGTTGTTATATTATGCGCTGTCCCTTTTAAATGAAACCAATCAGCTGAACTGAGTCATTCCTGTCAGATCGAGTTCGACCGCACAGCCAACCCGTTGGCTCAGGTCACGCTTCCCTCCTCCCTGCTGTCCGGAGTCTCTGCGGACGTTTTCAGCCGGTCGTCTCTGTCCAGGATCAACTTCCTGTTCTTCAGCAGCCCCAGCCTCTTCACGGTAGGATGGCAGGGCTGAGCTTCATCAGTGAGGATGAGGGGAACAGCAGGTGACGTGTTTCTGTGCTTTATCCCCAGAAAGAGCAGAAAGGTTTGTCTCTGAACAGCTATGTGGTGGCCAGCAGCATCGGGAATCTTTCCATCACGGACCTGCAGGATCCGGTGAAGATCGAGATCGCCCATCTGTCTGATCAGGTGCAGTTCTGATGCTTCCTGTCATTTTTTACTTTATGCTTCTTTATTTTTTTACCTTATTTATACTCTTTTAATTTTTATATTTTATTTTGAACCAGTTGGCTACATAGTTTGAGTTATTAGAATTAATTTGATTAGTATTTTATTCCATTGTCAATGTTTTGATTATGTTCATGCTAGTTGTCTTTATTTTATTCTCAAATATTGTTTTTGTGTTTTGCTTTTCTATGCTTTGTTAATTTTATTAAAGGTGAATGTGTATTCCTTTTGTCTTTAATTTACATTTTCTGTTTTTATTGTTTATTTTAATTACTAATGGATCAGTTTTTATTTTATTCACTCAAAATGTATAATTTTGATGTGATTTTTGTTCATATTTAAGGTTATATTTCATAACAAGACGGGTTACACAGGTGATTGATTTAATCATTGTGAATATTTTCAAGCTGAATTCCTAAGAGATATATTTTTTTGTTTCTTCAGTAATTTATTTGGTTTGTTTTTAGTCAAATTTTTTAAATGATTATTTTTTTCTCTTTTTTAATTTAAATTCAACTCCTTTTTGTAGTTTTTATTTATCAATATATTTTGTCAGTGTGTTTTTCAGATATTTTCAGATAAAAATGTTATTTTATTTTTTGATTTTATTCTTTTGTTGTTTCCTGGCAGGCGTCGTCGCGTAGGGAGTGTGTTTTCTGGGACTTCAGCATGAACAGTGAGTCTCACATCAGTTTATTTTCTGCTTCAGGTCACAAGCTTGTTCTGATATATTCAAATATTTCTACTTGTCCATTTTTGCTGTAAAGTTCCAGAACAAATCATATTAAGAAAACTGTAAACCCAAATATACATAATTTGATTTAGTAATGATAAATTAATCGACAGTTGTAATCTGTTTGACCGCCACCAGGTGGCGACGGAGGCTGGAATAACCACGGCTGCAGCGTTTCTAAAGAGTCGACCTCCAACAGAACCGTCTGCCTCTGCAACCACCTGACCCACTTCGGCATCCTGATGGTGAGACGCATCGCAGGCTGGGATCAGGACGCATCCATCAGACGTCACTGCTCACATCCTGAAACAAACAGAAACATTACAAACATCTTTTATAGCAAGAAGAAAATTGTTCTAAATTTTGGACGGTCCTGCTGGTATGCAATCCTGCAGCCAGAAGTTAGTAACGTTGTGAGCATATAAATCTTATCTTCAGCTAACCTCAGACTTCATTCTGAAAACAAAGTCACATCTTTCATTTTTCTGGCTTGTGATGATGTTTGAGAACATTCAAGTGGATTCTTGAGGTCATTTAAACTCTCAAACTCAGTGTTTTGGTTCAACCTAAGGTGGAAAAACATCTCAATGTCCAAACCTACCATGAAAGTGTTTTCGTTAATAAATGTTTCTAAAAAATAATGAGCAAAACAACTAAATTCAACTTCTCAGCAAAGAAAGGCAAAAGCAGGCTGGTGTTTTGTTTGTGTTCCAGCTCAAGCCTGGAAAATAAACCATCAGTGAAAAGAAATCCTGAAGAGTTTTCTGTGTCTCTGATTCCCTGCAGGACATTTCCAAGACTTCCTTTATAATAGATCCAAAGAACAAGAAGGTCCTGACGTTCCTTTCTTACATTGGCTGCGGCATCTCGGCCATCTGCTCGGCTGCCACGTTGCTCACCTACATCGCCTTCGAGTGAGTCCAGTCCCTGGTTGATTCACTGGTTGCAGTTATAACCACCATTCAGAGAATCAACTAAATGTTCTTTTTTCCATCCTCCCAGGAAACTGCGACGGGATTATCCATCTAAGATCCTGATGAACCTGAGCACGTCGCTGTTGTTCCTCAACATCGTGTTCCTGTTGGACGGCTGGCTCGCCAGTATTGTCTACAGTGAGGAGCTGTGCATATCTGCAGCCGTCCTGTTGCACTACTTCCTGCTGACGTCCTTCACCTGGATGGGCCTGGAGTCGGTGCACATGTACATCGCTCTGGTCAAAGTCTTCAACACCTACATACGCAGATACATCCTCAAGTTCTGCATCGTGGGATGGGGTGAGCTCTTTATATTTTATAGGATTATGATTCATTTACAACTCATTGAAAGTTGAGATATGAACAGTTGTTGCTGATTCTTGGAGTTATATTTTACTTCATAGGCCAGTTGATGTCCAAAAGCATGCAAGAAAAAAATAGCCACTTCATTCTAGGGTAGCACCGACTTCAGACATCACTGATAATTATCCATCCATCATTTCCCACCTTCCCCTATAAATTCATAAATAGAAAAACTTTTGTTTTGCATTTTAAAAATTAATTGAGAAATCTAAAAATATGAGTTAAAAGCTTGGCATTCCAACGGTCAAGCTTCTGGACTGCAGAGTTTAGAAACCTGAACTGGAACAGGAACCCCCGTTCTGCTGGACAGCTGAGATGTATTACAGGAAGATTGGGACTAATCACACCTGGAACCTTTCATGGCTCGATCTCATCGATCCAGGATTGTCTAAAACATCGGGAGAACAAGTGGAAACATTAGAAACTGGGAAAAGCCTTTTATGGGATTAACTGCAAACTGAAAATCAGAGATAGATGGATGGACCAGCTCAGAGTGGATGGAGGAGCCCAAACTATCAACTGAATGCTTCAGGCTCTGAGTTATTTGCATTCACCAAAACATGAGGGAAGGAAGGATTTGTTCACTTCGTGAGCAATAATTCCCATTTAACTCTGAGCTGCTCCAAAAACATCCAGGAGATGGAAGAACAGACTTTAGCATGGAGGCGTCAGAAACTCATCCAGAGATCCTAAACAGTAAAAGTTTTCCTCTACGCTTTCTTCCAGGTTTACCTGCAGTGCTGGTGGGAATTGTTGTCACGGTGAATAAAAACTATTACGGCGTCTTGAAGGACCACGCCGATGAGTCAGCAATGATGTAAGACAACCATATTGTAACCGGTCTGGTAAAAACCAGAATGTCTTGTAAATGAACATATAAATGAAGTTTTTATTGCTGTAGAAATGATTGTTTTCTCTAAACTTGAATTTTACCAAAGGTAAACTACGGCACTGTGGCAACCAACAGCTGAGGTTGGTTGCTTCAGAAGCAAGCAAAGACTTAGCAGATCCTTCTTGTGTTGCATGTTTCCTCTCAGGTGTTGGATCAAGGAGAAGAGTGTTTTCTACACGACCTGCGTTGGTTATTTCTGCCTCATGTTCCTGCTCAACGTGGCCATGTTCATCGTGGTGATGATGCAGATCTGCGGCCGCAACGGCAAACGCAGCAACCGCACCCTGCGAGAAGAGGTTCATGCTCACTGCTTTCAACATACAGCTGAACATTTTTCAGTGAAATCAGCTTTTGGTGATGAGATTAAGGGCAAATGTGTCCAGGGTATCTTCGAACGTTTTATTTGAAATGTTTAAATTGTTAAATCCTCCACTGCGATCCAGATTCTTCGGAACCTCCGGAGCGTGGTGAGCCTCACCTTCCTGCTCGGGATGACGTGGGGCTTCGCTCTGTTCGCCTGGGGACCCGTCCACCTGACCTTCACCTACCTGTTCACCATCTTCAACTCCCTGCAAGGTCCATTACCGCTAAACCCAACCGAACCCAACCCAACCGATAGCTCATGACTGTACATGTCATCTAAACATTCAGGGTTCAAACTTAAACATTCAGGGATGAAATGAGGAAAGAAAAACATATTTTAATCTGAGGGGATTTCAGTGATAGTGGTTCAAGTTTGATCATCCAGCCATCTGTTCGTCCATCCATCCATCCAGTGAGATCTTTTGGCTGTTTGGTCTCATGTGAAAAAATGTCTTTTTTAATTTTTTGTAATCTGGTTGTTCAGATTTTTCTGTCACCATTTATTTAGGTTAAAATTTGCTTAATGTTCAGTAGACATGATAAATAGTCACTTCAGTAAAAGTTTCAACCTGAAAATGTTCTTGTCTGATCTCCTCTCAGGTCTCTTCATATTTATCTTCCACTGCGCTCTGAAGGAAAACGTGCAGAAGCAGTGGAGAAGATACCTCTGCTGTGGCCCCTACAGGCTCTCAGAAAACTCAGGTATCCGTCCGTCTGTCCGTCCATCTACCTGCCTGTGGATTTGTCTGCCTGGCTGCTGCCAGGTTCACAGAGCTGTGAGAAAAAAAAGGGAAGGACAGTTTAATAAAACCTAAGTCACCTCGGCTCTGCAGCTAATAAAAGCAGATAAAACGCAGCCGTCTCTCAGGGAGAGGAATGTCCTCCAGGTGCAGTCAATCTGAGGACGCTGTACTCAACAACACTGTGAACATCCAATATGAAGTTTGACTTCATACTCAAAAAATTCCTTATTAAGTTTGTGTGTCATCGCCTTAGAAATGAGGAATTCCTCCGTAAGCCAGGATCACAGTCGTGTTCCTGTCCTGCCTGTGTGTGGGATGAACACAGCGAAGTAAACAACGACCTGTTGGGTGTCTCAGCTGGAAATAAAACAAAAGCTGCTTTCCACATTACCTAAACTTTCCACTCATTGACTCAATTTGCCCAAAATTGGAGCCCTCAGAGTGAGGGATCTTTTGATCATGGTAAACGGTAAATGGCCTGTACTTGAACATGACCCCAAAGCACTTCACACTCCGTTCAGTCTCATTCACACGCTGATGGGGGTGAGCTGCTGGATAGTAGCTACAGCTGCCTGACAGAAGCCTGGCTGCCGCGCACCGCCTGTGAAGATGAAGCGTCTTGCCCAAGGAGCCGGGATCAAACCAGCAACCCACCAACTTCAGGACGAACTCTTTCAGAACTTCGTTGTGTTTGGGGGATCGGGGAGCTGAGCGACGTAGACACCAACCTACCTGTACTATTGTATTCAATAGGAAGATTTGGTTGCAGTAGCCACCCTTCAACTCAAAGAGAAATCAGACACATTTACACAGAAATGTTTCATTTTGCACATAACCCCAAAGACACCAACCTTAAAGGGGAAGTATCATCTAAAATCAACTTTTTTGAGCTTTACATCATGTTATAAAGTCATTCCATCATCACCAACATACCTGAAGTTTTACCTTGATTCGTTCATGCATGTTTGAGAAATCCTTTAATCTCCATGGCAACCAGTCAGTTGTCCAAAATGTCTGGGTGGACGTAGCCCCGCCTTTGAGACGCAGCGCCAAGCCCTCAGCTCCTTCAGACTAGCCAGCAGCAATTAGCAAACACCTGGAGGAACTGTAGCTCATTACAGGAGCTGGTAAAAACTTTGTAAGGGTAAATAGAGGAGCCATGTTGTGATGACTTCCTGAAGAGCAGGAGTTTTTAAAGAGACATGGCCCCAATTTCAATTTGTGAAATTAGGAAGTCATATTTGATATAGATATCATATTTATAACAATTGGAGGTAACAGAGTTGATCATGCTATAAATTGGCTCCATGTGCCTGGAAAAAAATTCAGTAACACTTTATTTGACGGGTTGTGAATAAGACTCTCATGACACCGTCATAAACATGACATAACATCTGTCATGAACATGAGTAAGTCTATTTATGACTGTTACCATAAAGTATCATTCGGTAAATCATGACACTTTTAAAAGTTGACATTATTCAAAATGTCTTCGTTATGACAACGGTTGTTTAAGGCTGATCCTGGGACAAAACCTCAGCCTTTCACTAACGGATCCATCTGGTCTCCTCCCAAGTGAGAATTTCCTCCCGACACCGAAATTCTGATCAGGACCAATCTTGAGTTTTTTCATCAGAATTTCAAAGCAGATCAATTGGAGTCCAATTTGACGGAGGCTGAGGTTTCAGCATTAGCAGAACTGATGAGAACTAACCTGGAAGTGATGGTGTGGTACTGGTTTTGTTTCCCTCCTGCAGACTGGAGTAAGACGGCCACCAACAACACGAAGAAGGTGAGCTCAGACAACCTGGCCAAGTCGCTGTCCTCCAGTTCCTTCGGTTCCAGCACCATCAACTGGACCTCCAAGGCTAAAGCCACGCTGACACCGTTCTCCAAGCGAAACAGGAACTCAGGTGAGACGCCTCGCTAATGAGAACCCCACATGAAAGTGTTTTCATGCTTGACAGATCAAACAGGACTGTAAGAACTTGGAACAATGCTGAACGCAGTAGTTTACTGCATGAACGTCTTGCTGTGAGAAAATGAGCTCAGATATAAAAGAGTTTTTCCTTCAATCTTTAGGTCTGGAAATGAGGGAAGGAACCAAAGTTCACACAGTCGGACTTTGGTCTTTAAAGCTACAATGAACAATAGTTTACCAATCTTTCTACTTTTAGGGGGACGTTTCTGCTTCGTTTGCTGCTTTTCTGTCTGGTCTTTATAACCGATCATGTTTTACAAAAACAAAATGTCAGAAACAGAAAAATAAACCTTGTAAGAAAAATTATTTATTACACACGATGCATGGGTGGTTCAACCAAAGTGGATCAGAGACTGTATCAGAAGGAGAAAGGCCAGGGAATAACATCCCACTCATCCTCCTCCTTGTTCTTTAGATTACCTCTTCATCCTCTCGTTCTTCTCATCGTTGATTACCACATACAGCCCATTTTTCCTCCCTTTTATCCTCTTTGTCATCATCATATTTGTCATTTGACAGTTTTTTCTTTACAACATTTTGGGCCGCGCTCTTTCCCCTCGTCATTTTTTAAATCCCACTCTTCTCGTTATTCCTAACACATTTCATCCCACTCATCCTCTTCATCATCCTTAAGGACTCAGATTCACTCTAGTCCTTCTTCTCACCATTTTTTGTCACCTGTCGTCCCATTTTTTTCTATTTCTTATCCTTAAAATGCTTTATCCCACTCATCCTCTTCATTGTTCTGTGAAATTGCTTTTCATCCCAATCATCCTTCTTACCATTTTTTCCATTTATCCTCCCTGTCATTTTTTACACCGTTTTTATCACAGCAGTTCTCTCCATCTTTCTTTACAACAGTTTTGGCTTCACACATTCCATCCCACTCATCCCCTATTGTTCTCTACAACACAACTTGATTGTATTCATTATTGTTTTTTCAACCTGTTTCATCCCAATCATCCCTCCCATCATTTTTTGTATAATCCGTCTTTCATCCCATATTTTCTGGTTTCTTTGCACTCTTTTCATCCCACTCATCTTCCTCAGCAGTATTCACAACTGCTTTCTTACATTAGTCCCATTTATTCTCCCCACCCTACTAACATTGAATTATTAATCCAATTAAAACCATTTTCACACAGTCTGGTTCTCAGTCCACTTTAGTCTGATCATCCTTGCGTGTCTCCACCTTAAATATCAACCTCGTCGTTTTGGCGCCATCTGGAAAGTCCTAACTATCTGCTGAGGCAGAATACTAACACCCACATCTCATTGTTCTAAGCCATCAATTATGAGACAAACAGCCTCTTTGGGCATCAATTAACGTTGGTTAACTAGTAAACTTTGTTAATGATAAATTAAGCCTTTTATTTCCTCTAATATGTTTGTTTTACCACTTTAGAATTAGTGGAAAAAACACAGCAGTTGTTCTTTTGTAAGTAGATGATTGTTTTTAACAATCAAATCGGAACCAGGCTGTCCGACTCCCTGTTTCCATACTTTGTGTGAAAACAGTCATTGTTCTGTTCATTTTGTTAAAGGTTCTCATGTGTGTATCTGCCTCTGTGTCTGGTGTGTAGAAAGCTCATCAAAGCATTAACAGGAGGAAACCACCTGCAGAGGTAAAGATGATGTCATGTGATCCGCTTCAGGTTTCCCAAAACGCCTCTGAGTGAATCTGAATTATCCAAATCCTCAGATTCATGTTTTCATAGGATGAAAAGTCCTGAATCAGACGTTTTGGGAAAACGCCTCCTGCTGAGTGTGTTGTGATTGGCTGCTCGCTGTGATGTCACACTGTTTCCAACCCGAGACGCTTTGAAGGGTTTGAAAACCCAAACTCCACCCACTCGAAGCGTCCCGGGATGCAGAAACAAACACCCACTGCCAGTCTGCATCTCTCTAACATGTGTGGTGTGCTTTGGGTTTTTCTAATGGTGTGCTTCATATCAGTCGGCCTCTGATCACGTGGGTTTGCTTTATAGAATTAACACCAAATGAAAGACGTCAAACATTGTTTATATGTTGGGATGAAATAAACTCCAGTTAATCTGGCTTTCATTGGTTGGAATCACGTGAAACATTTATTCTCCAAAGCTGCAGAACTTGAATCATTTTTACAACTCTTTTATGAGCCGCCAAACCAAAATGCACGCTCATGAGTTTAATATGCAGATAAACAGATAAACTTTAGCTCTAAAATGTTGTTGTAGTTAATCCTAACTTTAAAGTTTAAAAAAAAAATCTTTTTACAATAGGTCTAATTTTTTTGTTTTTGATACTTTCATCTTTTTTTACAGAAAGTAACATCCAGATGTGTATATCCTGTTTTTGTTGAGAACAGACCAAAACATTTCACTTTATTAAACTGAAAACATTTCTCATGAGAAAATACAGGAAACTGTAAACATTTCTTTAAAATAGACAGATGTGGGACCAATTTTGTGTTTTGAATCTAAAATGAGTCAACAAATTTTTTTTAACAAAAGTCAGACATAATTTAAATTAAAATGTTTAATTTTAAATTAAATAGTTGTGAACCAAAAGTTCTCTCAACTGAGAATTTTCAAAAGTTGCTGTTAATCTGACAAATTAATCTAAAACAAAGACAGATTCAGATTTCTTTATTATGATCAGAAAGTTATCATGAAACTTTGAACCTGTGTTCACTTTTATTTTTTTTTTCATTTGGACCAGTTATGTTATGAAACATGATGTAATATTGCAAAATAAGGCACTACAGACACATCTTCCTGGTTGATATGATTTCATAAAATCTAATTCTACAGCAAACAATGAGAACAAAACAAAAATCTTCTTTTTCTACAAATATTCAGATGCAATCTGCCTTTTCTGGTTTTACTGAAGTGAAGCAGAGATTTGGGGGTTTATTAAAACTTTTCAGTCAATTTAAATTTAGATATTGAGGATACTTAATTTGGAATAAATATTATGGGTACTAGTAGGACCAAAACCAAGCCGTATAATTTCCTAATTTTCTGATTTTTATTGATTTAATTGAGGTTATTTTGATGCTATTTGAGTTCCTTTCTGGTACACTTTGCACCACCTCTTTGTACTTTGGGTTTTATTGGTACAACCTAAGGAATAATCACCAAATCCACCCAATTGACATGAACCAAAATGTTACAAGCAGAAAGTAATGTGTGCTTTAACTTTAAAACATGTCCATCTGTTTTTAAAGACCATTAAACCTGTGAATGAGTTTTCTAACCTATTCTAAAATCATTCCAACTTCGTTTCTGACAGCTGAAATTAGCCGCCACTTGTGAGCTCAGCTGGACTTTAAGTGAACACAGATGGTCGTATTTGTTTGCTTTAAGTTTTTATCATTATCTAATTTTCTCTAAATGGTTTCCTCATGTAAATGAATATATCATTTTTGTTTCACCCACAATAGGTGTAATTTATCAGTGACAAATTTCACTAAAGTTTATTTGGCTCTCTGTGCCTTTTCAGAACACTTTTATTGGCTAATTATGGACGTGAGTGAAGCAAGAAGATTTAATTTCTGACACTTTTGAACAGTTCTTTGGTTTGTACAGCTGCAAAGGATTTAATTCCTATTTTGTCTTTAGTTTGGCATTTTTACTGCACAGGAAGCGAGTCCAGCTCGGCTCGCCGCTGATTTGGCAGCTCACACGGTGGGCTTCCTTTTCACTGTAACACCACACAACAGTCAGAAATAACAGATTAACACCCGAGTCTCAGTATCTGATTTTTATCACCAGGTGGGCTGGAAGAGGCCTGTTTGTCCAACACATTCCACAAATACACAGTTGGGTTGAAGTAGAAGAACATGGAGACCGAGTCAGCACCTTGCTGATCCACTGGAGCTAAATGATGTTTTCTCAAAGTCAGAAAGCTTCTTTTCCAGCGCGGCCCATCTTCCTTTTCAAACTGCTGCAGCTTTTGGTAGACAACCATCGACCTGATGACTTTCACCTGGAAGAAACCAGCACACCTCACTCAATAATCCACATTCATCCTGTTATCTCTGGAGGGTGTCAGGAGGGCTGGTGGCAAGAAACTATGTAACAGGATGCACTGTTTTTTTGTGTGCTGTCAGTTTCCTCTTCCCTACATTTTAAACATGGCTTTGGGTAAAAGTGTAATGCTGAGACCCAGAACCACAAAAAACTAGTGAAATGTGAAATAAATGACAATAAATACAATTAGAGAGGGACTTTATCCACAGCTGGAGACGCCTTCAGCCCTGAAAGATCCTTTCTGAAAAGACAAACATGCAAATCTGTCTGCACAGAAACCATTTATGAGGAACTCTTATTTTATCCTTATTTTTTAAACTAGCTTTAATTTTGTCCATGTTTTAAATTAAAGAGCTTATTTCCTAACTCAATAAGAATTGATAAGGGAGATCAAGACTCTTACAAGACCCATCGCTAGTTGCCAGTCATGCTGCGTTTCAGTGATTGGGTCCTGCAGGCGTTCCTCTCCACACCGATACGCTGCAGCTCATTCTAGGGGATCCAAAGGTTTTTTCCAAACCAGAAAAGATGTATTATTGTGAATTTCAATGCACTTTGATGTAAATAACATTACCATAGTTCAGGTATGTAATTTTGGACATTTTTCAACTATTTCCCAAATGGAGCAGATACCAAATGTGGTGTGAAATCCTTAGCATCTCTAAAGATGAGATTGTTGGGAATCCTGAGGTTGGATCAATCCATACTATGAGGAAGAGGTTTCTCTTGTTTCTCTTGTAGCCAAATTAGCTGCTATTTGTCTCATTTTGGGTCAACTGGCAGGAAATACTCACATTAAAACCCATTTATGATGGAGTCACTCATCCCGTTTGACCAGAGTTGTAACGTATAGATCTGTTGGCTGATCTATGGTCGGACATTCAGAGAGGCCTGTTACCATTTCCAGATGGATGGGAGTCCTGTCAACGTTCAGCCCCTTCACAGAGGTCCACATATTAAACCTCATAAACCACAGATGAACACTCTGGAATAACACTCAACAATTTTGGAAGAAACACCTGATTAACTTCCAAGCATGACCAGAAAAACTTTCCAACCGCCGCTTCTGTCGTTTTGTTGGCAGCGACGGGAACGAAAAAATGTCTCCAGAAGACTTGCAGATTAACAGTCAGGGGACACAGACTGAAAAACATTGCTCTTTTAATTTTTTTAAAGATAATTTTAATCAAACTTTCTAGCGTGCTGCCTTTCTGTTCAATGGTCTCATGTCAGCTTTTTGGCTGATCTGACCGTAAAACAGAACCAGATTATCTTTCTTCATGCAGTTTGTCACATTTGAGGCATGAAGGACAGTCTGTTCTGATGTCCTAAAAGGTTCTGATTAAAAACATGTTCTGTTGCATGATCAGAGATCTGCACACATGTAGGCCTCATTTTTCCTGTTATATCTGAGGAGCTTCAACCACAAGCTGAAGATGTTATCAGTGTCCAGTAAATGCTGATGTTGTGACAACCCTGGTACACTGTGATCATCAAGTCAAAAGATGTTTCTTTGAGTTTAAAGTACTTCAAAATGCTTTAAAGGGAAAACAGATGAACAGACGGGCGGACATTGTCTACAAAAACACTCTCGTAGGTTGGAGCAGTTAAATAACACTCAGTTTTTATAAAGTGTGCTGATGAAATGTCCCAGCATGGATTTACGTTTTCATGTTTGTCAAATTCTGATTCCACCATTTTGATGCCAAAGCTGAACCTGTTGGTCAAACTGCTATTTGTTCCCTCATATTTTATCATTTCTTTCCTTTTCTCAGTAAATATTCTAATAAACACAGTTTTTATTAGGCCTTCCTAATTTGAGAAAACATACTTTTATTTTTCAGTATCTAATAAAATAAAAACTGTTACAAATTTTCTGATTCAAGCCTTTAACCCAGTAGAACTGGGCACGACATTCGGACCTCTGAGGTAAATCTAGAGGACTTTGTTCAGCAGAGCTCCTTCTCTAATGCCAACGAAGTCTTTCTCTGCACAGCAGGTTTCTGATGAAGACTGAATTCCTGCCTGCTGTATGACAGCATCACGCTGGCAGTAGAAGAGGCCCAGCAAACACAAAATGTGCTTGATTTGGCTGGAGATGTGTACGATAAGCATGACTGCTTTGGCACCTGTTGTACAACAAATTCCCAAGAAATGTAAACCTCTAAAGTCAGCTGGTGTTGATCTGGTATGCATTCACTTAGCATTATTAGTACGAATTCAGAATTGAGACTGACACGTCTAGCAAACAGATGGAAAATGCTAATGAGTTTTCTGCTGAAATTCACCCAATAATCATGTTGACTTTGGCATCCGGTCTCCTATTTATGCATGTATCCAACCAGAATATCTTGATTGGCTTCATGGTTTCCTACAGGATGTTTTTGATGGACTCAGACCACAAGAACTATTAGAATCTTCTAATACGGTTCTAATAGTTCAAGGAACAAAATCACACAAACCCTTAAAACGGACGATCTGACTATGTGAAATCCTTTAGAGCCAAAGGTTGACCTACAGGCCATATGACAGGGAAGTGCCCCAAATTCTCTTCTTTATTAAAACAATACAAAAAAATTGACTTCTCTTAATCTAAAAACTTATTTCCTCTCTAATGTTCATTGAAAATAAAATATGTGTACATACTGCTGATTAAAAATAAGTTTTTGTGGGTGCAAAACCTTGTCAATTACAGTTGTGTTTCATGTAATTCTTTTTAAACCAGTTTTAATTTAGCTTGAATCAAATAAAACTTGGGGCATATTTTAAATTAAAGAGTTTATTTCCTAACTCAATGAGAATCAATAAGTGAGACTGAATCTTTGCGTTTCAGTGGTTAGTTTAATTCAATGACCCAATGAGTTATGCTGTAATTCATCCTCCCAAACCAGAAAAGAAAAGATGCATTGCACCTCCAGAGAGTTTTTGGTTTTTCCCATGATGTCTTATTAAATAACTCAAAAGGATTCAACCAGGAAGCTTCCTGACCAGAGAAAACACCTCGTCTGTCTTCTTGATGCAGAGAAGCTCGAGCCACTTTACAGAGGAAATTCCTATCAGTTGTATGACTGCAGTTAAGGTTCAGACAGTAGATGAAGTGTCTCTCCAAATTACACATCAGCAAAGTGACCAAGATGGCAACCTGCTGGTTACCGGACGAACCCCCTACACCTTCAGCAGCACATGATTTCCATTCCTATTTTTCTAATCAAACTCTGTAGAAGTGACTGCAAATATTCAACATATTTCCATTTCTGTCTGATGGTAGAAACAGTCTGTGAGCTTCATAAATGAACTCTCATCCCAGCTTTGCCGTGTGGAGCTGAGAACATTCCTTCAGACATAAAGAAGCTCTTAAGGTTTTCACAAGAATCAAAGAGTCTGTTTCAAAACAGTTTCCTCATGTTTTTACTGGCGGTTTGATCAGAACTGTTCAGCAGAGTGAATTTATTCCTGACACTCCATGTTGATGATGTACACCCATCCTCTGCTTCCCATCCTGCCTGGAGGGGCTGAGGTGTAATCCCTCTGTCTCCACACATCCACAGGAAGCAGATATGAGAGTGGCTGCTGTTGTTGAGCTTTGACATGACACAGGCCTGCTTCCCTCGGCTCGGTTGTTTCATCTGCTGGTTCCAAAACCTTTCAGGATTCAACCCTTCTGGAAAAATAAAGGCTTCAAACCAACAAGCCACATTTAGAAGGAAATGTTTTTAAAAGAACAGCAACAACCAAACTGGTTTGCACTAAGCTGGTCAGCTTTTACTTGGCCAGTTTTCAAATGCCGGTCGCCACTTCTCCTGATGGACAAAGAAATCAAACTTTCAGACAAGCCAGACCTCATAGGTTTGCTTTTAGTTTGGTTTATGTGGGTTAATCCAACAACGCCCCTTATGTAACAAAAAGAGCACAATCATAGCTCCACAAACTCTTGTTGTTGTTTTCTGATGCTTTTATGGAAGAAAAATTAAGAAAATGAAGGAAGGGTGTGCTGCAAAAACACAAAGTCTTACTAAGTATTTTGGTTTAGTTTTTAGTGCAAATATCTTAGCATACTTGAAATGAAGCAGAAAGCAGGCAAAAACCCGAAACACGTGGAAAACAAAGGTTATCTTTCTGACGACTACAGCCGTGATTTGATTTGGGTTTTTTCATATTTTCTTGAATAACAGTGAATGCGTTCCCAGTGGGAATGTTATTTCCTGCTGGAAGCTCTTCATGGGTGGTGCACAACATCACTGCACGTCTCTGCTCATGTGCACATGAGCAGAGACGTAAATCCCAGGGGGAGTCGGGGGGCTGATTTTGAAATCTGAGATTTTATCATAATTTAGATCGTGATGTGTTTTTTTTAGTGTAATAACTCTTTAAATGAAACGGTTATTTGAGGTTTGTGGTTCTTGTTGCTCTGATTTTACATTTGTGTTCTTACTGTCTTGTTTCCATCTTTTTCTGCAGACAAAAGTTTCTCCAACCAGACCAGCCCCAAGTGCGCCTCCTCATCCTCTTCCTCCTCGGATGTGGAGCCTAACTCTTCCTCCTCCTCCTCCTCCTCCATCCTCCCTGTCAGTCAGATGATTGACAAGGTGAGAGATTACTGCTCCACGCGCACCGACAACTTCTACAAAAACATCATCATGTCCGACAGTTTCGCCAACTGCACCCGACTCTAGAGCTGCATCTCCAGGTTCTGGAAGACCTTTTCTTTTTGTAAATATTCACGACACGCTTTCAGCCTGGGATGCGCCTCATTCTGGAACATCTTCAGGCGTTTAATGTTTCTCTGTTGTTGCCACCCAGAGGAGATTGTTTTCAATTTAAAGGAGCTTGGGGAATCTTTGCAGATCTGACTGAGAACGTCTTCTGGAACGTTTCCTTTTCCACCCGAGAAAATGGATCAGTCTTTCCGCCATCCTGTAATGCACCTACAGTCTTAAGGAACATGTTTTATTTTATTGTTTTCTTCTGTTATGTGTGTTACTTTAGTATTGTATAAGTAGTAGGGACTTTTACAATGTGGAAATCATTTAGGTCGAGAAATTTGTTCAAGCTCAACTCATTAAAACAAAATCGGTGACATTAAAATCTAGTCTTGTCCTCAAGATTTCTATAAATTATAACTGAATCAATAATTCCCTAAACCAGCTTTACTGAAACACAGAAGATTTTCTGATGACCAAAGAACAAAGTGTCTCATGGGCAGAGAAACAACTGAAATAAATGATAAAAAAATATAACTCTGCACACAACTGCAAACCCTAAGAAGCAAAAAAATAGTTTTTCAAAATGCTTGGTGGGAGTCCACAGCTGAGGGCTTCTGGTGGTTATTGGTGGTTGACTTTAATTATAATACATATTTACACAAATCTAACTGAGATGAGACTGAGAACATAAATTAGAAATAAATATCTAGACCTCAATTAGCCCTTAATGTCCATTTAGACATTCTTCACTTACAAAATCAGCTCCATAAAAGACTATAAATCATATAAACAGTTGTCAAAGAAACCAATACAATAGCAGCTTAACTGATTTAAACCACATTCTGAACACAAGAGCCATTTTGTTTTGGTCACACTGTCAAAAATGAACAGCAACAATTTGATTTATAAATCCAAACTGGAGAAAAAAATTACTTCAGTCACATGTTCACTTTTGAAAACTAAACATTTAATTAGAACGTTAAATATTTAGTCAACCAACTAAATATTTAGCTCTAAACAAAATGTTCAGTAAGCTAAGTAGTTAGCTTCTACATCAATATACATTTAGCAGATAACTAAGCTTCAACCTAAGCATTTAGTTAGCAAGGTAAATTAACAAAATATTGCTGGTCATTTTTGACTGCATGTGTTTTACTATTGCAGCTATAATACAAAAAACGTTTCTGTATTTCCTGAGTGGTTGAGAGCTAAGTAGTGGTTGATATGGTGACATATTTACGTATTGTATAAATTATTTACTGGCAGTAAGTATGTTTTTAAGTGTTATGGAAACATCTGGCAGTGACCACAAAATGCCTCCTGGACGTCATGAAACTGAATCCATTCAGCATTGAGGCTCTGCTGCTGCTCATGCAGACAAAAACCTTTTCCAGTTAAACTCAAACTCATCACTTTAACAGAATAAGCTATAAAGAGCAAAAGATTGCAACAGTTGTCACTCTGATTTAGCTTCTGCCTCCACCATGCAGCTCCAAATACACACAATACTTTGGATGAATTTTGCTTACTGAGTGTTCATTAGCACCAAATGATGTTTTGCAAACTCTGCAAAAACCTTCTTAGAATCAGTTTGAGACATGTCAAGTCACAGGAACACATCTTAAGTTAAAAATGACCCATAAAACCACCCAGTTTTTCACATCCACGCGTCTCCAGGATGATGAGGCGCTTCAGTTTGGAGCCACAGGGTGGTCAGAGACGCTGATGCGATCCTACTGTATCATATAACCGCCGGACTGTAAAAAAAGGGAAAGAGTCGGAGTCAGGTTGGAGAAAAATGGGCTGTTATGTTCTGTTGTCTTTTTAATACTGTGATGTTTGTTTGTGGAGCCATGTCCTCTGTAAATAGTGATCTCTCTGTTCGATGTGGCCATGAGATGCAGCTGCAGTCTGGATCGTTGTGAAGCTCCGAGTGCATAAAAGAACGGATGAGACGGGAAAGACGAAGCAGATTTCCTCTGCATCATAAAGCTTAGCATCACGTTTGGTTCAGATTAGACTGTTGTGTTGTTAGGAAACTGATCTGTGTTTTGCATTTTCGATTTCTCTCTGCAGCTGTTTGGGTGAAGATTAAATAAATACACTTTATTGTTACATAAGCAGACTTTTTTCACCTTAATGCTGCTTCATTTTATATTTGAGAAATGCAAAAAGAAAACTCGACCAACCGCAAATAGAGGCTCAATCAGTCTTTGTTTTTCCTGCCAGGAAAAACAAAGACTGATTGAGTTTTAAATCTGGCAGCTTGAACATGAAAAGAAACGTTTTAGGGTGAAAAACAGCGATGTTTCTGCTCAAAGTCTGAAAAATGAGGGATCAGTGGGGAGTTTTCCACAGAGCTGCACATGAAAAGTCTTTTTCTTGTAATTTTCAATGTCTATGAGGCAGAAGGAGTAAATAAACTCAATCAATCTTAGAATCAGGAACCTGTTTTATGTCTTTGGCTTAAACATTGACCGCAGTCTCTAAGAGTTAAAGGTTCATTTCGC
The DNA here is from genome assembly GCA_903066815.1 of Brachyrhaphis roseni. NCBI lineage: Eukaryota > Metazoa > Chordata > Actinopteri > Cyprinodontiformes > Poeciliidae > Brachyrhaphis > Brachyrhaphis roseni. The sequence goes on from CAEFZY010067447.1 coordinate 148,302, forward strand.
CCATCTCAGTGGGCCAGTTTTCTAATATTTCCCACTGGAAGAGGTTTACAGCAGGGGCTGGGAAACTCAAGAACATTGTTTTTGGGGAAAATTGTAAAAATTTTAGCACCACAAGTGAAATCACATCCAGGTGCCTCTGTGTGTTGGCAACGGTTTAAACTAGTGGTGCCTTAAAAAGGGTCACGTTCTGCTTTTCTATGACTTTTACCAAATTAGCCAAATGTTCACATTGAAAACCCTTTCCTTAAGTTTGATAACTGGGAACAGGATAACATCGCCCTGCAGCTGTGGCTGCAAAAACAACATTTAAAATAATAGTTAAGGATATTTAATGACGCTACAGGGGACCCCCGACTATTTCAGGTTCGGTTTTCATCTATTCATTGATCATTTTTTATACATTCTAAAAAAAAAATTAGCTAGGCACAATGCTTAGCTTTTGAAAACCAGCCAATCCAGAGGCCTAATTTATTTTCCTTGGTGCTGATTGGCTGTGTTGACTACAATGAAGACTATAGATATTATCCTCTGTATCATTAAAACTGTTCCCACTGTGCATATTAATGCATAATAAGGAATGTTTGGTGTTTTAGCTGCTAAAATATGCAGTTATAGACATTTCTAGAGCAGACATTACAATCAAACTCTTGCAGTAAAACCCTGAAGAAAACATCAAAATCCAGATTCAGTTTGGTAAAAACTGTTAATGGTTGTTCTGTGGTAACGTCTGATCAATCTGCTGATGGACTCAGAGTTCTCATTATTTCTGTCATTTATTTAACCTGATATTAGATCTTGGTGTTTCTTCTGTGATGCTTTTTGAACTTTTTAAATACTTTTAGTTGAATATACCGTTTGTCCTTCATGGTTAACCACAATCGTCTCTGGATCTTGACCCACCGGTTCTGGCAACAGCAGAGTTCACCGTGAGGTCCAGTGTGTGGTCATGGAAGCATTTCACCGACCACCAGAAACCACGGGTCGCTCTTTCTTTCTGTTTCCCAGCATGGCGAAGGAATTTATTCATCAGCTCACAAAATAAAAACCGGAGAAACTCTGGCTGGACGAGAAGACGTCCTATTAGACTGTGGACCAAAACACTTCATTATGAATAAGTGAGAGTTTAATATTACCTTCTAATTCAAAATGGTAGAAATGTGTATTAATGGAAACTTAATTGATCATCTTTTAAAAATAGGGTTTAGAAAACTGTAAGTGGTTTTCTGCACAGCTAAAAGCAGTTTGTTTCTCATCTTCAGCCAATCCCAAATCGGATTTTTATTTATGATTTATCAACCAATCAAGTTTATTTATAATGCACATTTTAGCAACAAGGCAGCTCAAAGTGCTTTACATCATAAAACACAAACATAGAAAACATCCAGTCAACACCATGAGAAAATCATCAATGTTTCATTTATTAAAGTTCAAAATAGGTCAGTTTTTATCATTTAAAGGAACTCAGTGTTTCGACTGTTTTGCAGTTTTCTGGAAGTTTGTTCCAGATTTGTGTTGCATAGAAGCTGAATGCTTTTAAATCAGATGGTTTGTGTTAATATTCAGTAAGCACAAAATAGTTAATGTAAACAAAGAGCATGTTAGATGTTCAGTTCACATAATTACATAATAAAATTTAAAAACATTTATTTACAGCAATCTAATAAGATGCATAAAATATAAAACTTTTTAAAGTTTTTTATGATGTTTCAGTTGAGACCATCACTTTCACAACTGTTTGTAAAAATATTTATTCTCTTTTTTCTGCTGTTTTATGGATACTGATTGATTGTTTTTTCCAGGATTCAACAAATAAAGCAACTTCTGCCCAAAGTCCAGCTAATGGGATCATCCTTCCTGTCAAGAAATTGGAACTCACTTCCTGATCGTGCGGAGTAATATAACGCCGTCACTGGTTGCTATAGTGATGTCCACCTATTTGTTTAATCCGTAAGGCATTGAAAAAATTCCCTGAACTGTGGCCCAATTTTAAAAAATCAACCAACTTATGCTGCAATTGTTGGGAAAAAAACCCTAAAAAGGTCCCAGAAAGCCACTTCAGTCTGATTTAAAAGAGTAAATAATTTCTGTTATTACTCAGGCTGATCAGCTGCAGCCTCCATCCTCCATCCACAGCAGCAAACGAGACAAACTCGTGTCCCGCACCATGAATCAGGGGTGGAAAACAGATCACCAGACTCGTGTGTTTGGTAACTTTTTCCGTTTTCTTTCCACCTCATGTTCACCTCTCTGCTAACTCTCAGCGCTGGGATTTATCAAACATGCGGTCAGGTCACAAATGCAAAAAATGTGTGAACCCTGTCGCTGCTCCATGTGCCAGAAGTCGAAGGAGAGAAAACACAAGAGCGCAGAGATCATTTATCATACGGTGTATGGAGATGAGGTGGTTGACACACTCAGTGAGGAACGCTCAGGTTTCATTGGTTTCGCTCTCTTCACTGCTGAAAGGGATTCTGCTGCCACAGAATGCAGATTAAAGTGTGTGGTTTGGAAACGACGAGCGGACTAGTTTCTGAGGGCAGAGGAGGATTTTCAGTGTGTTTTAGAAATCTCTAAGGTCTAAGACCCTTAAAGGTTATAATGTTAGATTTATTATAGTGCAATAATAACTTACAGGTAAAAAGGAAAGGTTGTCACTTGATTAAATGTCTGCTCTCCAGGTCATAGTAATGCTAAATTCTTTAAACGCTACAAATAAATCCATCAGTTTTATGTTTAAGTAGCAGGGATTTTGCTACCTGAGTGACCTGAGGTCCACTCAGACTTATTGTTCTCTACTTTGGAAAAAAGCTGTGAGAAATGTGTTGAAGTGAGTTGAACTTGTGGACACAGAACAAAAGTAAAATCCAGAAATGGGAAGTTGATCTGCAGCTGCTCCACATGAAAGCAGAACTTTAATCCGTCAGGATGAAGAAAATGCAGTAAAACAGGCAACAATGCAGATGAATCTATGTTGAGCCTCACATTAGGATGCAGCTCTGCTAATGCACTAATGCATTAGCAGAGATAATAATTTGTTTAGCGCTGCTGCTAACATTTAGCCCACTTAGCTTCCAATAAATTTTACAGATAAATACTAAAGCACTAATGCTAATTTGTATGGCTTAATAGCCCATTTTTAGTTTAATAAAGTTTGATATCTGCGTTGAAGTTTTAGATATAAGTGTTATTTAAGTAGTTAGACTTTTAATATTCATGCTCTTATTTTGAAGATTTACGCTTTTTACAGCAGCTCCATTTCTCAGTACATAGATCCACTTTTTAAAAAAATTTCAGTATAAAAAATGAGTTTATTGAACAATTTGCAAATATTCAACAAACAAGCACCACTGTAAAACATGTCATTGACATGGTGCATCTTGAACATGGTTGAAATCAGCATTTTCACACTGTAGCATAACTTGGTATAAAACTAATAGAGAAACTTTAAAGATTAGAGGTTTAAGGTTAGCAGAAACTTTCTTTTAGTTATAAAAACGTGTCATGGTCTATTGAATGGGGTTGTTGTCTCAACAAGATTCAAATTACACAGTTATTAGAAAATGTTGGTGATTTAGGAAGAAAACATTTAGTTCAGTCCCTGCTCTTTAATATCTGGTCAAATCTACCAGAAAACTGAAATTTCCATCAGCAGAACGGTGAGAATTTTCCACCAGTAATCAGGTGAAGGATTATTTTATTGTAAAAAAGAAAGATTCTAGTTTGTTCACCAAATCAGGCCTGATATAACCTTTATCTGGCAACAACAAGACCCTGAAGCTCAACATCAATCTTTCAAGATCTTAACAAAAGCTAAGAGAATGTTCCTCCGCAGTGATTGTGATTTATACACCAACAAATATCAACAGCCAGAAATCCCATCTTAAAGGTATTTGATCACACCTGAGAGTTTCTTATTCTGGGTTCTTCTTGGTGCATTTGAGACATCCATTCTACATTTTACTGTGATCAATCCACAGGAGGATTATGGAACGACGAGACAAGACAGTGAAGCATAAAGTTGAAAAATAGGAGTGGATTTGGATGTTTCCCCAAAGAGACGGATCTTTCAGGACAGCAGGGCGTTGATCCACAAAGAAGATCAGGGTTAATCTGATTTTTATTTGGTTTTCTTCCATGAAGCGATGTTATTGCTCATCACTTTCCTGCCAAGTTTTATTTTCCAATGTTTGGAGTTTTACATTAACGACTTAGCAGATGTTGCTAAGTCGTTAATGTGTAACAACCAACACAGCATCACTGAGCAGAAAGGAAATGACATGTTCAATGAATTGAGACAATCGCTACTAGGTGGCCTTGGTGGTTCTGACCCGGTTTCCTTTGACACAAAGCAAACTGGACTTTTGGATCAACTTTATGCACTCAAAGTGCAACGACACACACGGACAATTCTCAAACATGAATGATCTGTTGACTATTTTTCTGAGATATGGGATAACTGGAGAATGAACTGCTTCACCAAAAGAGCAGAAAAAGCCTTAAAATGTAATTTATCTGATTAACATGATGTAAAGCTGTTTCCAGGGTAATTCACTCCCAGTTGGTTTTGTGGGAATGATCTGCTGGTTTTAATGGGAAGGGAGAGGTGGCAGAACTTGATTAATCTAAACTTGCTGGTTGAACCACAGGAGAAAAAGATGTTGGTTTATTTATTCAGTTAATGTTGCTGAGAGAAATGATCCAGGCAGAGCAGAGAGAGGCGACGGTCAGGAGAAATGACATAAACGACTCACCTTTAAAACTCAATCCATAAAAATGAAGTTTATTCAAAGATGAACAGGACTTTTCTGTTCTATCACTTCAGTTGTTTGTCCTTTTTGAGATTTTTGAAGAATTTCCATATAAGCAGATTTCAAAATCAAATTTCTCAGGATTAAACGGTTCCTGCTTCCTGCTTCTTCTCCAACTGAGATTATTAGTTAGATTTAAGAAACAGAGGTTAAATTTGAACCTGAGTTCATCCAAACCCACCCCCAGCTCCACCGTCTCCTCTTTCTTCCGACCACATTTATATAAAGGGCATAGACAAGTTTACGAGGTCTGACGCTTGGTCAACCTCATCCTCCTCTTCATCCTCCCTCTCTGCCTTCATCCCTGTTTTACAGGAAGCTGCTCGGTTTGCTCTGCAGAGCTTTGATTCCTTTTCTTTACTGACATTCATCACTAATGGACGACTTTGCCTTGTTTTTGTTTGGCTGCTCTCTGTTTCATCACAAGAAAATAAGAATGATTATGAAAATGGGAGTGAAACGAGATCAGGATTTTTTCTATCAGGACACATAGATGTGGTTCATTTCCTGGAGCAGCTGGAGTCAGCAGGAATCCCGCCGAAAATAAAACTGTCTTTACTGTTACTGCAGTGATGCTGTGGAACCAGAGCTGCATATATGGATGGAGGAAAACATATGAGAAATATTTACAGGAAAAAGAAAAACATGAAGACTGAATGAGACGTTGTCTTCCTGTCAGTAAAGCCTGGATGAAGCCTGGAGGTTCCTGCATTTCACTGAGCAGAAACTCAGACACATAGCTGGTGATTTGGCCTCTCAGCCACACATAACCGTTTAATATCACTAAAAATGATTCATAATGAAAACTGCAAGTAAAGTGGAGATTTGCAAATTCTCGTTTTATGTGTTTGCGTTTGAAAACTGGAGATTTAGGGGTGAAATCATGACAGTCTGCAACAAATAATGCTGCTGTGACGAACCGATACTGTAACCACTGTTACTGTTTGGCCATGGCGTTTAGGAAAGATGAATAATTTTTATGTTTGTTCCGACACTTTTTACATTTTTTATAACAAGTATCCTCAATACGCCTGAAGCTGTCCGTCCCAATATGGAGGCATGATGCCGTTTAACCTCCACATGACCTTAACATGATTCCCACTCGACACCATCTTGTGTTTTATTAACATTAGATTATAAAACGACATTTAAAATAATTCGACTTCTCTGTCTGTCCACACGATTGAATCTCCTTGCGCCATGTTTAATCCCTAACAGGAAGTTTGTTGTTTTGAAGGATTGTGATTGGCTGACAGGTGTTAGCTCAGCGCTACACTGCCCCCTGTGGGTTTGGCATGTTTAAAACAACACTCAATAATGTAATTCAGCGGATTAGTGTGAATGAAAACTTTTCTCAAGCCAATCAGGCTTGGGTGAGATTATTTTATAGAAAAAACATTAACAAATCTCTGTTCTCTGCATATAATTAGGACAAAGTCAGGTCAAAGTTCAATCAAAGTTTTTGATCTCAGAAATAGCATGAAGTGAACTGATATTCAGTTCCTAAGCTTTGGAGATTCTACTGAATCATCTTTAAGTTTTAGATTTGTTGTTATTTATTTTTCACGCTCTAATCTTTGGATGAATTTACTGGGATGTTCACTGATTTACAAACTGCAAAATGTTTTCCTCTCAGGAAAAAATAACTCTTTCTGTAGCATCAGAGGCTTCAAGGAATCTCAAGTAAAGGAAGAAATACAGTCATTATTAGGTGACTGCAGCATGTTTAATGCATTTGTTGGAAGTCCTTGGGGGGAATGGCTTGATTTTTGGTTGATGGAGTTTACACTGAATTTATTCTGATGTATTTTTCATCTTTGTTCTTGCTTTTTCCAGGTGTTTGCCCAGCTGTTGAACCGACTGAGGCTGCTGGACGTTTGCCTTCCCTCTCTGGGAACAGCCATGATGTTTATTGAATTATTATTTAGACTTGATTTATAGTCATCTTTCTGAAGTGTTGAGTTTCACTGTAACTGATTTACTAGATTTTAAAACATTTTCTATGATCTTGCAGTCAGTTGGGGTTTGCCCTGGGAATCACTTCAGATGGGGTTCTGGGGAACTTGTGGTTGCAGAGTTGGTGGCTGTTTGGCATCGCAGAGCCAGGACATGTGTATGTGGAGTGGCCTTGGAGCAGAAGTGTCTGCATCCAGCCCTCAGAGCGTATGATGTGGTGTCTGCAGAATGCTGTCGGTGCATGTTTGAGATGCAAAAACACTTCCTGAAGTGAAGCAAAGCGAAAAACACCGAGGGATAATTATGAGTCAAAATGGAGCAGCCAACCTGGCCAGACAACCACAGATCCGTTCAGTGGCACATGTTTCTTCGCGGGAATATGTGTTTCCAATTATTCAAATGAATTTATGAGCGCCACAAACTGTTCAGTGGCTGAGAACAACTTATTTTTATTCCAAAGTAAGCCATCTGTTTGAGCCTCCAAGGAGAACTCCCTGTAGTCCATCATGGAGACAGGACATCCATCAGAGAAGAAAAATTAGCAGTAATTTATCCCTCCAATACTTCCCCCTGATCTGGACCATATGCTTGCATTTTTTATGGTGAAAGAAAACGAGAAAATGAGAGAAAACGAACATCAAACTCTGAGGGGAGAAAATAAAAATCACAGAAACAGAAAGGTTCATCCACCTACCACCAAACATTTACACAAGGTTTAAATGAAGGTCTTCTTACAGCGTGCTAACGCTACGTATGCTACCTCACCTCATCCAGGATCCGATAATAGGAAACTTTTCAATTAGTCATATTTCTGTCTCTGCATTGGATTGAGTTTCCTCCTCTTTAAAAACAGAAGTTTCTCTGTTAAACAGAGGGAATTCTGTCCTGACAGCTTTTAGCCTGAGGTGTTCCCCAAGGTTTAGTCTTTGGTTTCTGCTATTTTTTTATTTCATATCTCTGTCAGGATTATGTAGTTTTTCAGTGTCTTCTTTTACTCCTGCTTCCACCATGAAAAAGAACTGTTCAAACGAATCATTAAAAGAACAAAGTTTCAATAAAGTTCATGTTTTTGATGATTAATCATAAAGTAGTAAATGTACTACTGAGATAATCCTGCTTTATTCCAGCCACTGAGGAATGTTGATCCCACTTTTTACTGACTAACAGAAAATACTAGATTATTTCTGAGCTGCACAATTATATTTTATTCTCAGGCACATCGATAAATCATATCTATCATAAAAATGTTTTTGATCAAACCAACATAAATGCTGGAATGGGAGGTTTTTTCTCTGGAGCTTCCAGCTTCTGGACATGCAGAAATGTGATGTCCTGTTAATCCCCTGTAGCTTTTCAATGGTCAAAGTTAAAACCACAAACTGCACATTGTTAAAGAACGGCCTTTATTTATGCTGCGACGAGCAAAAATATGCAATATTTTAGAAATGGGAGAAAATTTACTGTAAACTGCAGCATAAATAGATCATGTTGAGGTTTGAAAACGTGCTTCAGAAGACAAAGAACAACCACTCAATCAGTCAGAGCTCTGCACTTTATAACATACCTTCATGCTGTGGGCAGATGGGAGCGTGAGGTGAAAACAGCATGGAGAGTTTATCTAGACTCTGATAAATGAAGTGACAAATGGACAAGAGCTACAGTAGAGAACTTTGATCACTGCTCAATAAAAGCTCAAAGCTAAATCAAACAGTTCTTCAGTTCAACAAACTGAGCAAACAGCGTTTCAGGTGTCATAATATAGCCAAAGCCTCCCTGCATGTTATTCTAGACTTTACCTAATGTTTTTAAAATGTGATGTTATCAGATGAACGGCCTCAGCTATGATCGGATTTAGTTTATGAAGATAAAACACAGAAAAGAAACACATTTTCTCGCTTGTTTTTGATTTTATTCTGTTCTCCTGCAGCAGTTCAGACTTTATGGGCCTCAAAGTGAAACGGTCACTTTAACTGAGACGTTGTCAGCAGTTTCACATTCTGGTTCTGGTGTTGGGTAGCATAGTTCTTCATTTCTTCCTGTCATAAAGAGCTTCGCTAACAGTTGTTTTCTGCATATAATCAGTAGAAGAAGAGTTGACATTCATAAAGAAATCAAACCAGCTTTACCCAGTCAGCTGAAGCTGCCAAACTTCTTCTTCTTTCATTCCTTTCTGATCCTTTTGCCCTTTAAGGCTCATTATTCATATCTGATTTAGATCTGAACTGCCAGGGAGATTTGAGCCATGAAGTTTGTCATGCAGTGAATTGTGAATAAAATGTTTGTTTCAGCAAGCTAGTGTTCGTAGCTAATGCTAACTGGTTTGGACTGGCATTTGCAGCTGATGGTAACACAGTTCAACATTTTAAGAAATTATTGAATTTAAGTTGGTAGCATAAATGAAAATGCCTCTTAGGGCATTCTGGGTAACACTGTGTGACTTTAATATGGCACATAAACCTGAGAAAAACCTTGAATTATTGGTGAGGAATATTCAAATTTGTGAATATAACTGCATGTTTTTGTCTGATTTAAGTGAACACTGGTAAATGTCTAGTTAAGTTTCTAATTATCAGTGATAATAATGTACTAGTCCTGTTTATGTTAATGCTGGGTGACCTTTTAGGGTTTAAAGATACTGAAATCAGATAAATAAAATCATGAACCGTCTTTGTTTAATGTGTCAGTTGGTAATTTTATTGATTCGTGTCTTCTTTGCATTTTCAACAAACCTTGTGCACATTAACTTTGAAAGTTACCAGTAGTATTGTACATATTTCTGTTTATTTTATGGGTTATTCTATGACAATCATTATCTTCTGTTTTTTATTCATTTCTGACATTAGCTCCAGACGTCGTTATGTCTGAGTTTCCATAACGTCTATAGTAGCATAATCAGTGCTACATTTAGAAATGTCCATGTAACCATGTCTGGTCTGGTAGATGTCATTGACTTTGTTTCTGATCTGTTCTTGATGTTAGATGTTTGATTTAGAATTATGATGATTTACTTATTGAGCCTCCAAACTCTGAAGAAGTCTGTAAAGAGGGAAATACATCTGGTACTGCAGGCATGCAGATACATTTCTGCTTCTAAAGGATTTACGTTTCAGGAGGAGGGAAGTGTTGTTTCAGGGAACTGTCGCGATGCCAGCGCGTGTATCCAGGTCCTAAATAAACCGGAGAAGTGTTTTTAAAGGTGTACAAATGTCTGTTTTTATACCCAAACTGATTTTCTGTTCATCCAGCAGCCCTTTCCTTTGCTTTAGACCATCAAACTTTATGATTGCAGTAACCTATGAATTCCAACAAGCCATGTTTGATCTTCAACCTCACAGCCTCAGTTTCTGTTGCCAGTTTTCAATTTAAGTTGAATTTTAGCATTCCTGTTGTGGCTCTTTTGGCTTGAAATGACACTAAAGTGATCAAATATACCATTTATGAAGCAACACCACATGCAGTTCTCCTTTAAAGTGAGGAATCAGCTGCAAAATTATGTTTAAAAATGTGCTAAGAAATTTCATGCAGTTTTTTAAAGAAAGGAAAACAATAGTATTTTAAAACAGTTTTCATTCAAATTAGTTTTATTTGTATAATTATACAAAGTTCCTGTGCAGGTTGAAAAATCTGGATTGTTTTTTTCCATTTCTAGATAAATATGGAGAAAGTGAAGATTTGTCTTGTGTGAAATGATTTTTCAGTATTTCATGTCATTTTATCAGAGGTTTGATTTTTATCCGTCATTTTATCGGTCCCTATATATTCTTCTTGACTTTCCTCTAAGTAACTAGATTACATGTCGGTAGTTAGAGAAATAAGTTATTTATGGAATAATTCAGCCGTAAAGTTGGGATATTTTGTTAATAAGTTCACAGACTTGATTGGAAATAAGTGTCAATGATCGATCCTTGTGTGACGTTTCATTGTTTTGAATTAAATCATTCATGAGAAACTGACAAAGTTCACATATGATTTCAGAAACACTGGAATTAATGAACCCTAATGATGAAAAATGACATCAGCCAACTGTTAATGCAAATATTGATTCTTGTCTTAGCATATGGTTTATTTTTGAAGCAGTGAATTTCTGACTGGTTGAAGATTCTCAGGACTTTTGACAAACTGGCTTTTACATTTTAAAAATTTTACTTTAGAATGTTTTAAACTGAACAATTTGCATATAGAAAATTATGAGCGTTAGAGATTAAACCATGCAGGAACCTTGAGGACCAAACATCTCAAATATAAAGCAGAGGAAGCATTAACTGAGAACCAGATTAAATCAGGTGCTCAGGTAACAAGCAATAGAAAAAAAACAACTCTATTAAGTTGTTAACCTGTGAAAAAGTAGAAAAATATTTGTCTTTTGCCAACTGTTTTGTTTTTTCTTCTTTTTTATGTTATTTCATTAAATTACTGCTTAGTTGAAACCTTCTCCCTTTTTCTTCTCTTCAGATTAAAACTGAAAGTACAAAAGCGGATCAGATCCCCGAAGACCAAGCCGATCTGGACCGAACCCGTTCCACATGGATACTGGGAAGAGAAACGAATCGATCTGGACGGAGCTGCTACAGCAGGGGTGGCGAACTCCAGGCCTGGAGAGCCGCAGCCCTGCAACTCTTAGACGTCTCCCTGGTCCAAAACAGCTGAATCAAGTAGCTGAATC
>CAEFZY010067450.1:0-40248 GCA_903066815.1 Brachyrhaphis roseni
ATTTCAGCAGCAAGGCATTTCAAAGTGCTTTACATCATAACAAACACAAAAATACAAAGTCATGCAAACAACAATCAAAAACTACATTAAGTCAAGTTCCATCATTAAATTTGTAATTGATTACGTTTCAAATGCAATCCTAAACAGGTGGGTTTTTAGTTGAGATTTAAAGGAATTCAGCTGTTTTACAGTTTTCTGGACAGACTGGCGACCTGTCCAGGGTGTACCCCGCCTCTCGCCCGGAACGCAGCTGGAGATAGGCACCAGCAACTCCCGACCCCACAAGGGATAAGGGTGCAAGAAAATGGATGGATGGATGGATATATATATATATATAAGCGTATTGACTTTCTGTATGTCATGTTGCTGCTGCTGCGACAGACTGGCGACCTGTTCAGGGTGAACCCTGCCTCTCGCCCAGAACGTTAGTTGGAGATAGGCACCAACACCCCTCCCAACCCCACTAGGGACAAAGGTGTTAGAAAATGGATGGATGGATGGATGGACGGATGGATGTTACTGCTGCACAATATTTTCTAAAATTAGGACTATATAAAGTCTGTCTTATCTTTTCTTATTAATACATTAAATAAATGTTTTCATTTGCATTTATTTGTCTTATGGTTAAACCTTTTAAGACTTGTCAGTGTGTTTGTTTGAATTCCTCCAGCCTACCGACCTATTTTGTTTACATTTATCTCAGTTTTTTTCTCAGACTAAAATCAATAATAATACACAATTTTGAGAGTAAAAAGTCTGAATTCTGCTTTTTTACTAAGCAATCTGAGATTAAAGTCTTTTTTTTCTGTGGCCCTAATCCTCTTCCGTAGATAATAATCTTCTATTCCGTTCTAAAAACTCAATTTCCCATGAACCATTATAGTCTTTACGTCGTTGTGCGTCAACTCCCCAGTCCCCCCACCATCACTGTTCTACAGAGGAAGAAAGGGGGAGACGGGAAACCTATACTGAACGCTGTAAGTGTAATTTTTTAAAATTTATATCAAATATTACAACACGCACACATATGGCAGTGTGTCCGCCCGTGTTGCTGCTCTAAACATTCAACTGTGCCCTCGGCTCTAGTTCACACAAATATGAGCGGCAGCGGGCGGGCCAGGACCAGCTCATTCGCTGAGCCTCCCGGAGCTCCCGGATCTGCTGCAGCCGGTGCCGTGTCGGCGGGGGCCGGCGGAAGCTCGACAGGAAAAACTGGGGCTTCACAAGCCAGTGGAAGCGGCTCGACGAGCTTTGGAAATTTGAAACTGCCCAGTAAGTTTTGTATTCACATTTACATAACCAGTGCGTCATACGTGACATTATGGGCATAGGAGGAATGTATTCTTTGAAAATAAAGGCGTCAAAGTAAATTTGATGTCGACTGTTGCTGAAGAGCTAAACATAGCAGTTAGCCGGATAGCCTTGTTTTTCACCGAGGTAGCGCAGCGATCAACGGCTTTCATTTGCTAGCAATGTCGTTAGCTTGGCTGGCGAAAAGCTTAATTAAACTAGTCACAGCTCAACGTTAACAAATTTATTTATTTTTTTTAAATTGCCGAACTGTTCTTTATCATTTGTATGTGAAGGATGGAAGTAGCTCAAGCTGAGAACATCATATTTTCTGCTATTTATATCAGAGGTGGATGCTAGCTAACTTGCTAACGTTTGGAAAAAGTGTTGGGAAAATTAATCAACTCTTAAGTTTTTCGTCGTCTTGAAATCTGGCTAATCTAATGGATGCGTTTTCTCACACCGATATTATATCAGTACTAGATGATTTACACGTCTTAACAGAATATATGTTGGCGGAATGTTCCCAAGGAGGATTAAATGCTATTCAGATGATCCGAAGATCATTTATGTTTTCGAAAAATTAAGACCGCGACAGCATTTTAAAAGCTGACGTTCTTGTATTTTGATGCATTTGTTCTATTGAAATCATACATTAAATGTTGATCCTCTAAAATATATATGTTAATATATATTGCAACCTCCCTTGTAATGCTCGGTCAGTTTGTTCACTTGAAACAAAAGCTGAATTTTTAACATTCATAGTTAGCATAGTAATTGAATTCTGTAATTCAGATGAAAATTATTTCCAATTTCAGATGGAAACTGCACCAAATGCAGGCTAATTAGACATATGCTGTAAGTGTCAGATCATCTGACAGTTACTTTGCATTATTAAGCTATAATTTTTGATTTTGGGGAAAAAAAATCTCATTTACTACATCCGAATTTCATCACGTACCTTTGGTATTTTACCGACAGGAATGGGAGGAAAAAAACTAGGGATAATATTCTGTGTATATTCACTTTATATTTTTGACAGGAATTGTCAAATTGCATCCCATAATTGCAAATAAAAGCTATCTTACAGCAGATGACAGTGATGTGATCATAACTTGCATAATTAGAGCACAAACAGCAGCCACAAAGAGCTGTATGTTGGAAAAAAAAATAATTAAAGAGCAATAAAATAACTTAAGTGATATAATTGTTGGTTAGAGGTGACAAAATGGCAAAAAATGTATTGTAAAAATATCTAATTAAGTTAGATGTTTTCATAAAAAGTTAACCTGCAAATGTTTTTTTTTTTCTTTTCAGTACTTAGATTAAATCTCTGTTAGTTACAGTTTACAAAGTATTTACAACTTGAACCATTTGCTGGCTAATGAAGTTATTTTTATATGTACTTGAAAACATTAACAGACTATTGTTGATGATCTACTCCTTCTGAAGTAAAATTATATTGTGGGTGTGTTTGTGTTATCAACATGAATTACTGAAAGTGCAACCAGCAATAGCAAATGAAAAGGGAATTTCGAGATGGATGGTGCAACGAGTAGTGTAATCGCGTGTCAAGCTGTTAGAGAACTAAAAGCAACAGCAGACTTGCTGATTGTAACATATTTCATATGAATAGAAAAGTACTGATTTCTCTTCTTTGCAAATGTTTAAAATAATTCCTAGGTTTCTAGCTCTGTTCATCAAAATGGGCTCAAAACCATGAAGCTGTGCTGGCATCAACATTCTTTAGAGATAATTGAAAGATGGATCTTTTATTCGCTATTTAGCTGCTGCTTTGACAGTTTGTTAAATCTGGTTTTCCCTTAGGTAGGCTTGTGTGCAGACATGTAAATGTCATTTTCCTGCTTTGCTAAGGATTTGTACCCACAATATTACTTGTTGCTTTAAACAAGATGGTACAAAAGGGCGAAACTAACAGGTCAATGTATAGCATTGTTTAAGCTCAAAACAATTTTAGTTCAAACAACAAGCTGAAGCTATAACAAAAAATGACCATTATTTCAGAGTAAATTTCAGTGTTAGAAATACTGTCAGAATATTATTCTAAAAGGTGAGAAATACTGCTGTATCAGTGGAATGTTTTTTTTGTGAATTTGTCGTAAAGCAGAACTACCACTTAACTCTCAGCATTGGTAGTACTGCTGCTACTACTAGTTTATTGATATACTCTGTTTTTAATAGAATAAAAGTGACCTTTTATTTTCCCTTAGGGTAAATTCAGGTATGTCGCCAACAAATATACCTGCATGAATAAAATCATGCAGGTTCACACAAAGGTAAAATAAGTAAAACTATCCAAAAGATGAACATAAATTCACATGAAAACACATTATTATTCAGAGCTTTCAAAACAAATAACATACAGTAATACCCTGAAAAAGAAAGGAGATTTTATAATACTGTGCTGCCTTCATTCAGATAGTTAATGATGACGATAGTTATGTAAGTAAATTACATGAGCTCTCTGTTTAATTTCATTATCATTATCTGATGGAAGCCTGTACAGACCAAAAAGGTGTAAACTGTAATCTGTTTGTAAAAAGCATCTCATACACTTTGTAGAATTAACTGTCCATGATTTAGGTATTTTTAGTATTTGTTCAAAAAACATCTTGAATCATATTATCAGGATGACTAAAGTGAAATATTTTGGCTTTTAGTTGTGGAAGTTTTTAATAAGTGTACTACTATGTGGCATGGACTCATTTTATAGGAACATATTAATTATTAAATGCTGACTTATTCATTCTTATTTTCATTAGTCAGCATTTCTATTCATTAGTTTTCCATGTCTTTATCTTTTTGGTAGGTTGTACAAAAATACTTTTTTGTTCAGTTGCCCATTACCATAGCTTTTAAAAATAAATTAAAATGTAGAAATCCTCAATATGGCTAGTAAATCACAGTACCTTGTCTATCATGTAGCTACGTTTAATGTTACGTAGCTACATGATTTTTTTATTTTGATTTTTTTAGTAGTCATTGCAAACAGAACATTGGTGAGCCACAGCAGAAGAATAACTCGTCTAAAATTGTTTGTCTTTTTGTCATCAGATCAGCTGCTGTGATCAGGCGTAAAGTTGATCAGACTTCATAAAGTCTGCAGTGTGATCTGGTTACAGATTCTTTAAAGCCGGGTTCAGTGCTGAGGTCAGCTATTAGAAGTTGCGAACTCATATCGCTGCTCTGTGGTTGTTCGGTGTGACAGATGAGCTGAAACCTTCGATTTAATGTTCTTCAAACTAAAGATTAACTGCAACCAATATCAAATAGTGTCAGAAGTTTTCTGGAAAAGTCATGCAGTGTAACTGCTGCAGAACAGACTGATTATCTTTTTGTGTTTTTTTTCCGTGGTATTAGTGCATCCATGCCTGTCTCCTTTTATCTTCCAGCTTTATATTGACCCTTCACATCACAACTTGTTTCTCTGCACAATTTTTGAAATCTTTCAACTCATGTCAGGCTTACACTGCGACTTGGAGCCTCCATTGATCAAGCTTGATGTCTACTGCATCAAAGTGTTGCTCCACTGGAGCAGGATCTTGAAAATTCAATGACTGAAACCCATTTCTGTGCCCCTTCAATCACTCCTGTACCATTTTTGCAGCACCTCACTTCATCCTGCAGTAACGGGTCTGAACCCATTTTGTCATCTGTAACATTCAGGTTAGTTTAGGCAATTCACATCCAAGTGATTTGCATGTGAGAGGCAGGCTCTTTGCTTGGATATCGATTACATAGCCGTCAGCAGATGTAAGAAAGGCATTTTTCTTTTGAAACCAGATTTTACTTTTTAAGTCATGTTTACTGTTATTTTTCCATGTGTTGAACACTTTCCTATCCTTTATCTTTAAAGGATGGGACGCTTTTATGTTTTAGTCTTGAAATCTGAAGAACTTTTTTCCAGACTTATTTTGCCATTACCTTGTTCTAAAAGAACAGATTTTTTAAAATTGCTTTTATATTTATTAATACCAACACATATAAAACAAAACATTCACATACTTTTTCATATGTTTAAGGCAACAAAAGTCAATCTGACCTTTTGTTGCCTTAAACATTTACTTAAATGCAAACTCAATTTGTCTGAGAAGCTTTTTCTATTTTCCTTAAAAAGACTGAATTTCACATTGTGTCCTACTCTCTAAAGTCTCCCACTTTTAACCACGCTGGTGTCATAAATAGTGAGCGCAGTGATAGCAACCTTATAAACCAGACTGGTATTGTGAGTCACGACCAGTCCCCTCTAAAAACTTTCATCAGTTCAGCCTTTAACAGCGCTCTGACTCAGGGGCGGCCACACTAGCTTCTGGCCTCCTGCTATTTTACATAAATCCAATCCTTGTAACTTCCATCTATTGTGATATGTAGATTTCCTGTTTAGTGATGACAAAGCTAATATTTGCAATCACCCCTGAGATATGCATGCTAAAGTACTTGAAACAGCAGAGGAAGAGATAAATCTTAGCAACACAATATGTAGAGTTAACAACGTATAAGTAAAGGGAAATTAATCAATTCAACTTCAGTTTGTTGTAATTTATTCTTCTGGTGGATCAGTTAAGATGTTTTGTTCTGTTGAACAGGCGAAAAACTTGTAGGTGAAGAAATTATAAAGCACTAATGACTTTAAAGTAATTTATCTACGTGTTCCTGTCGTTAATTCATCATCCAAAACTGCCAGGTAAGGTGCTAGAGGTCCACTAATGATAAAATATTAATAGTAATTTATCACACAACTGACTATCATTTTATCAGCTTAAAAGTGTGCTGAAGTTTTTTTTTGTGCTTACAAACAACTCCAAGTTAATTTATCATGAAGTACAGGTGTAATGAAAGTCACCCTGCTCATCCATTTTCTTTAACTCGTCAGGTTAGAGAGCAGAGCTTCTCTCTGACAGCCGGGCAGAGCACTAATCTTTGCATTTATTATTCAAGACACTATCATGCCACCGTTTCTTCATTTTTAATGTGCTCCCATTTAACTTAACGTTTTTTAAGAGAAGTGGTGGCTGTGCTGAAACGCCACACAAAGGGCCCGTTGAGTGGAGCAGTGATAGAGCGCTGCGCAGGCCCCACACATTGACTTATCTCGGTGCTGCTCACCCGAGGGATCAGATCTAGGCTAATCATGTGGATATAACACAGGCTACTGGGAAGCTTTGGATAACTCTGCTATAAAAAGTTTAAATACGCTAAACCTAATAGCTGTGAAATTTCTTTTATCTAATCTTAGTCACAATCCAGTTTCGAATCTGTACTGGAGAGTATTTTATCTCTTTGGCTGTATTTTAAAACAGAAATAAAAAAGAAATGTGGAAGGGTCTTGTTAAGACAAGTGAACTGAGCAAGCCCAGAAAAAGTTGCACCTCTGGGTGTGCTTCTGTCCACGTAATTTCATCACAGGCTCTGACAAGCCTGTTGGCAGTGGGCCTCTTAACTGCTGCTCCTCTCCTCCTGGTGTTTTTTTTGTGTGTGTGTTTTTTTTTTAAGGGGTTTCCTATTTATCAAATCATTCCTGACCCAACACATGCACAGGCATAAAACGCCACACAGCTATTTGACTCTAACCAGAGCTGTCAGGAAGTGTTACATCTACAGCATCTTCCATTTGCCTGTTTTTGTCACGCGAGGTCAGACATTATTCTGACCTTATCGTGTTTTTAGAAGCATTACTGAGAAAAAAGATTTGATGCAGTTGTATTCCCACAGTTTTGGGTTTTTATGATGGATTTTGTCACGATGGTGTCTCAGGAAGGAGGTCATACAGAGGTTGGATTTAGATTCGGTTCTGCATTAAAGCATGCCTCCAGACTGAAGGGTTTAGCCTCGTTTCACCCAGGTGAACAAGTGGAGTGCTGCAGGAAGTATCACTACCTCATTAACATCCAGTGAAGTCTCTGGAGCCAACATATAGGTTACTGCTATTAAATGAGATACTCATCAAAGTCTCTTTGTTATAAGGTGCAGAAACACACGGATCCTTGTACAATTTAAACTTTTTCACTTCTACTATATTAGATTAACAAACTACAATGTGTTTTATGGAGATTTTAAATGATAGGACAATGTAAAGTAGTACACAAATGTAAAGTTAGAGGAAAATGATACATATTTCCAGGATTGAGAAGCATGAAGAAGAGTAGAATTAGGTTTTATCTATTTACTGACATTTTGTTTACCAAGCATTTTTCCCCTTCAATTTTTAAACTGGAAAAACTGAAGAACAGAAAATACAGTTGCTTTTATGTTGTTTTGTATTTAATTATTGTATTTTATCTTTGATTGCCACATCACAACTTGATTTCCACATTTTATTATAAAGTATTTTGTGGACTTGCTACACACGCTGCAAGAGGGCAATTTCATTCCTTTTTTAGACCTCAGACATCTTTAAAAACCTTAAATTTACATAATGATTTTATCACTGAATGGACCACAGGTTCAAGGTTCTTAAACAGTGCTCTAATGGATCTGCTTTTGCTACAGAGTACTTCAGTCTATAAATAAAAATCCTTATGAGTTCAGCAGAAGGAAAAAAAATTAGGTTATGTTGTTAGATTTGAAAGAAGAGCAGGCTTATTTTGGTCCAGGTGGCAAAAAGCAGTGAAAAGGCTCAATATCACAACATAAAGACAGTCAGTATCAGCATTTTTTGTTTCACAGCTTATGGAAATGACATACATTAACTGCCTCAATTACTATTCAGGCAGTAAAGGCTGAAGTAAATTACATTTAAAAAAAAAGAAAGAAAGTGTGCTCTAGTTTTACAAAAACGTCAGAAAGGTTCATAAAATATGGACAATTAAAAGGAAACATTTAGAATTCCTGTAGTTTCAAAATTAAACACCTTGATGAATCATTGCAATTGCATCTTCCAACAAGTCTTTTGGGGAATGCTTTTACCACGTTTACTCATCTATAAACTGAACATTTTGCCTCGAGCTCAAATTGAGAGAATCTGAACACAAATTTCTGCTGGATGTTCCTGCTTTCAAGTTTTTTGCAGCCTCTGGAAAGGTTTTCTTCCATCGTTGCTTTATATGTAGCTCCATCAATCTCTTCTTCTCCTCCTGTGCCTGCTGGAGAAGAACGCCCTCACATCACCATCAATTAATTTTAATTTCCGTCACAATATGATTTAGGCATGCTAAGTCGTTTCTGTTGTGCTGTTCACAGGAGACAGCGGCAAAGTGACGACAGTGGTAGCCACCCCCGGCCAGGGCCCTGACCGCCCGCAGGAAGTGTCCTACACAGACATAAAGGTCATTGGAAATGGCTCCTTTGGCGTGGTCTACCAAGCTCGCCTCATCGACACGCAGGAGATGGTGGCAATTAAGAAAGTTCTCCAAGATAAAAGGTTTAAGGTAAAACAGAGGAGCGTTGATTTGCTTAGACGACCACAAGAAAGTGTTTCCTGTCTCCTTAGCGTCCGTTTTATTTTTCTGTTATAGAATAGGGAGCTGCAGATTATGAGAAAGTTGGACCACTGCAACATTGTGAGGCTACGCTACTTCTTCTACTCAAGCGGAGAGAAGGTGTGTCTGTGTTGACTTCATGTTTTATGTTGAAAGAAATTCCTTGGTAGCAGCAGCAAGCTCCCACGCCCAGACAATTAATGTTTCATGAATCACCAATGATTCATGTGCTTGGTGAGGGCAAGACGGTCGAACAGTGCATTAATTTAAGCTTTTCTAGTCGCTAGGTTTGACACTTTGTGTTTAGATTTCAAAGCTTGACTTTACAATTAACTTTGCGAAACGCTTTCAAGCAGATCGGTTTATTTGGGTCAAAACCTATCCTTAGATTAAGTTGTTTTTACTTAAATAGGTTCAAAGTTTATGCTGGTTTTAGCCCAGCATAGCATCGTGTTTTAAAACGTTTTTGGGATAAAAAATTTTAATAAGTATTTCGTGATCCAGTTTATAGTTCCACAATACCAAGCCTATTGGTATTGGTATCTACTACTTTATTAAGAGCATTTTATTTGCTTGAATATAGTAAAATAATGCTACGTTGCTTAATTGTACACCCGACTTTAATCAGTCACCGGTGACTTAGATTTTATTGATCAATCAGCAGTGACGGTATTAGATTTTATTTTTTTGGACAGCAACAGATACCTGTACCATGTTTACTATTTTGTTTTGATATGACTCTGATAAATCAGCTCTTAAACTTTTTATGCACAGCTTCATCTTGGTACTTAGGGTCATAGTGAACCCTAGTGAATAAACTGAAGAACTGAAGCTTCTGTAACTAAAAAATATATACATATATATATATTTACTTATTTGTTCCGCACTCCATAAGATACGGTTTCAAGGGAAAATGCATGATTAGAAATTGGATGAATAAATATGTTAATATTAAAATTGTTGCACAAATATAATGTTTCTTATCAATATGATTTATCCAAATGTAACAGGACTTATGTGGTTAATTCTGTACATTGGTAATGTTAAATAAAGGTTGGCGGTCAGACTCCTCATTCCCAGTCACATTCTGACCTACATGTGTTTGAAGAGGAAATGCTGCTATAAAAAAGCCCCCTGTGCTTGGGTTGCAGATCTGGAAAAAACAAGTCTGGAGCGAAAAGAATGTAGTTTGTGA
The DNA here is from genome assembly GCA_903066815.1 of Brachyrhaphis roseni. Classification (NCBI taxonomy): domain Eukaryota; kingdom Metazoa; phylum Chordata; class Actinopteri; order Cyprinodontiformes; family Poeciliidae; genus Brachyrhaphis; species Brachyrhaphis roseni. Next base: position 9,925 of record CAEFZY010067450.1, read on the forward strand.
CTTCACATTCTGCTCCTTAAGAATCTGTCAAGAAAATGTCTGTTTAACAGTGACTTGAGATTGTTTTCTCCTTTGTAGTGAATCTTCTCTCTTTCACTTCTCTGCACCAGAAAGACGAGGTGTATTTGAATCTTGTGCTGGATTTCGTCCCGGAGACGGTGTACAGGGTGGCTCGGCACTTCAACAAGGCCAAGGCCATCGTTCCCATCATTTATGTTAAGGTGAGTCGAGGCTGAAATCACGCATATTGTGCTAAGAAGTTATCCCACCCCATCTGCAGGCTTCAGCTATTTTTTGTTATTTCAGAATAGTTCAGGTTAAGTTTAATTGCATTAAAATTGATCTCATTCTGATTTTTTTCAATTTAGAAAGTGGAAAACTGAATTACAGAAGCTTGCAATGTGTATTTTTACCTGGGCTCTGCATCCTTTAAAAGTCTTAAATTCATTTATCTAAAATTAAAATGCTTGAACTTTATTTACAAAGTAAGTTGGTTTTTAACATGTTAATCACAGGTCTTAATTTTTTATTGGCAGGACTATTTAATGCCGTGTATTCAGTGTATTCTTTTCCTCAATGGACTTTTCTGTCTGGCAAAAGTTTGAGTTGCATTCAGACTTCATCATTGCTTTTTGTGACTCTAAATGGTGACTTACTGCTAACATACCATATCTAGCTGGTAGCTTTTTTGCATCTTTAATGTGTAAGTGCAAATAAATTGCCAGTTGGCTGGACAAAATTTGAACATTTTGTCCAGCCATTGAATTCTATTCATAATTATCTTAAATTTGAGTTGGTGAAACCTTGATTTTCATTGCTCTGCATTTATCTTAAAAACAGTCGAAATGTGAGATTGTTACAATTTCTGCACAACATACATATTGCAAAATACCTTTTACAAAGAAACTGCTTCACAAGTTGAATCTAGGTGTTTACATCCCTCTGACTGCAGCTTCAAATCCTAGCCTGGAAAATTGCTCTTAAAAGTACTTATTGCTTTAAAGTAGATTGTAGTTATTCTTATTTTTTTATTGTAAAATGGTATTTAGTATAAATCTTGAATATTTGTTTCCTCTCTGCTCTCCTGAGGATATAATGAACCCATAAGTCTGTTTGCTTTCACAGTCAGCTCAGCAGGATAATGAAAGCAGAAAGAAAAGATGGACCCATGGGAGTTAATCGTTTGCAATACCCTTGGATTCCTGTTAAAACGCTGCTCATGTTGGTGTTTGTGTTTACTGCATATGAAGCAGCGGAGAGGACATTATAGCTGTCTCATGGCCCATTTCCCCACCTCAGCCTGCTGCTCCCCTGAGGCGTCCACATGCACGCTGATCTCTCTGTCTTTTCTTCCCTGATGTCCTTTTCTTCCCTCTCAGACATATTTCCATCGCGTCACTGCCAGAGTCTTTTTTTTTTTTTTCTTCCCTCCCATGTTTTTACCATGTTTCCTTTTTTTAAGCTTCTCTTCCAAGCCCTTCTGCCCTGTTGTTAACAGCCGTCATTTCTCATCCCTCAGTCATCTTGTCCCCCATTATTTTAGAATCCACTCGGTCTGCTGTCAAGGCACCCCGTGGGCAATAATGGCGATAATTATGACGATGACGGCAGTCACCATTTGTCATGTTAAGATGCTTCCTGCGTACAATTCGCAGATGCAGCAGAAGATTGCCAACTTCATTGTATTGTCATATTTTAGATTTGAGGCTGACATCACCGACCTAGATGTGAGCACACATGTCAGAAGATTTAGACGGGGATGGTTACACTTCTTCTGGGAGAATTTTCACCGCTGTGCTATTTCGGTGTAGAAATGTGTCACTGCAGGGTTCATCACAATCCACACAATGTTCACTTAAACCATTTTCATGTAGCTAAACATGGAAGAAGGGAATATTTGTTCGGTTTCTTACGAAGTCTGTCAGCTGCCTTCCTTCATAACTGAATCATGGTGACACATACAGCTTAGCAGTGATTGGAAACCACTAGAAAAAAAATTTTTGGTTGTGAAATTTTAAAACAAAAGCAATTTAATTTATTCGTTTAGGGGATCATTCTAAGTAGTATTTTCATTTTTTTTATTTACTCGATCTTGTCTTTGGGGTGAGTAGGATAGAGTATTGTTTTCTTTTATTCTTTTCTTTGTTTAGTGATAAATTATATCTTTTTGCTCTAGTATTTCAGATAACATTAAGGATCCCTTTTTTGTCAAATAACTAAAATTTATTGGTGCCTGAAAATAAGATTCTGCATGAAACAAGCAGTTTATACCCTGGTCTCCCATGATGACTCGGAAGTGTTTGTATATTTGAGTGTGAAACAGCTTTTGTTTAACTGAAATGCTTCACAGGGACTTCAGCAGTGCAAACATTTCTGTTGACAGCTCAGTTGTTCCTGGCCTCCTGTGTAATGAGGGAAGGAGCGCTCACTCCAGGTAGCAGCCTGTCAGTGGGAGAGCACGCAAACATGAACATGGAGCATGTAGGTTCTCCTAAAACATGCTTCGTCTCCAGAGACCGAGGTTCTGGGGAGCAAGAAAATTACTTCAGAGTGGGTCTCTTATATCTCACTGTTCAGAGCTTTTAAAAAATCCAAGCAGTCTTTAATAAGCGGTGCTCTATCTAGGCCTGTCATAATAACAGATTTTGCTGGGCGGTAAAATAGTGCTAAATGATATTGTTGCTTTGAAACCATTTTCAATTAATACATTCATAATGGCATAATAACGCACTGTTCACTCTTTCGACAACCAATTAACTTAAATTTTGGGGAAAAAATACTCCACACTGGAACTGGAAAACATTTTAACTAACTAAAATAAAACACAACAACCAAAGTCAATAAACAAAAAGGAAATAAAGAACTTACGCAACTGAAAACATAAATAAAATGAATTACTAAGACTGTGTGAATAAAAAGACCCTTCAAAAATATTAATCATCAGACTGGAATTTATAAAACAAATTTTATTTGATCATGCTATCAATTAATGGCTTCCTGCGACAAGCTTTGCTGTAACAAGGTTTTAAGATTTAGTTTATCCAGGAACCTTAAACTATTGTTTCACTAGACTTGTAAAACATTGAAAATGAGAAGTATGAAGACTTTCCTTTATCAAATATGGTAAGGAGAGGTAATGTGATATTTGAGGTTATTTACTCATTTAAATATTAGAATTGCTTAAATGTTTACTTTTGATGGTTATGTACAGAAGTAAACTCGACAAATCTGCACCAAAGTTATTTTTCTGTGAAATCCCAACAGTTAATTAGTTTTTAAATTAATCCTCCTATTTTTTTTATTTTAACACTGTGACATGGGAAAAGAAAATTGCATTTTTACTTGTTTTTTCATAAATGGTGAGACTGACTGCTTGTTTAACTCTGTGATTGTTTCTGTCTGTCCCTCTCAGGTGTACATGTACCAGCTGTTTCGCAGTCTGGCTTATATCCATTCCCAGGGCGTTTGTCACAGAGACATTAAGCCTCAGAACCTCCTGGTAGACCCAGAGACGGCCATCCTCAAACTTTGTGACTTTGGCAGGTTGGAAAGTCACTTCATTGTTTAGTTCTTTCTTGATTGCTGACTTTAACAAAGCAATTTTGCAATCTCTTGACTACCTTTTATTCCCCTCACTCTTCAAAAACTGCAGTGCAAAGCAGCTAGTTCGAGGGGAGCCGAATGTGTCCTATATTTGCTCACGGTACTATCGTGCCCCAGAGCTCATATTCGGCGCCACCGACTACACGTCCAACATTGACATCTGGTCGGCTGGCTGCGTGTTAGCCGAGCTGCTGCTGGGCCAGCCCATCTTCCCCGGGGACAGCGGTGTGGACCAGTTAGTAGAGATCATTAAGGTACCGCCGCTCCGATGTCATCTGGACAGAAAAACTAACAAACTTGTTGATAACATGTTACGTTAACGTACCAGTAGTGGTAGAATGGTTTTTATTAAGAAGTTTGTAATTCAGTGTAAATGGGTGTACAAGTCACATAGTTTAAAGCAAAGTAATGAGTTTTTAGGAACAGCAGCTTTTTAATTTTAATTTAATGTTAATAACCTCACCTTAATAGAGTAGTTGAAAAGAACAAGTTTTGACTTGAAACATGAAAATATGGAGGGTGTTTGTTTTTGCTTTATAAAATAATTTAATATAGTAAAAAAAATTGTGGAAACGGCAGCTGAGGAAATGGTTTATTCTCAAACCGGGGAGACAGATATAGATCTATTAATGCATATATTTACCTAGTTTGTAAATCCAGTTCTTTCTATAACTTTCTTCAGCTCTAATTGGTGAACTTAGCTAGGACATTTTTCTCCTACATCTACAGACTTTATAACTTTCTTTCTGAGCAGATGGCTTCGTTTCAAAATCTGTTTCATCATTCAATGTGTCCTTCCTCCTTCACTACTATATTCCTCCATTCTTTCTTTCCCTCCTTGTCTTTCATTTGGTCTTTCTCTCTTATCTTCCTCCCCCGTTCCTCCATGTTCTTCCTTTCTTTGTTTTTACTTACATTTCTTTCCTTCATTGTGTCCTCCCTTTCATACTTGGTTTCCTTCTTTTTGTTACTTTCTTGTGTGTTTCCTTACTTACTTCCTGTTTCTTCTCTTCATTTTCTGTATGCAAAGAGTAGGAATCTGCTATAAATTCATGGTGTTCTTTTGCAGGTTCTATTCATATATATTAAGGACTTTGGAAAGTTGAGTCTGGAATTTGTACATGAAATATGTAGGAACCCTGAATTTAAATCATAAAACCATCATGGAAAAAAAGACATTTGCAAAAAAAAACAACAAACAAAAAAAAACAAAACGTGGGAGTCAAAAATAAACAGCTACCAGTCAGGAGTGGAACGAGTCTATGAAGCTTTTCTGATTACCGCTTTGTTACAAGAAATAATAAATGTTTTGTCAACAATTGGACAATATATTTAATGCACCATATAAATGGATATTAATATACATTTAATACCTTAATATACATTTTTTGTAATGGTCTTGATTGGTAACAAGTAATTTTCCATCATTTCAGGTTTTGGGGACGCCGACGAGGGAGCAGATCCGAGAGATGAACCCTAACTACACAGAGTTTAAATTCCCACAGATCAAAGCACATCCTTGGACAAAGGTTTGTTTTCTTTGGTTTTTCTCCTGACTTTATACAATTAAACATTTAAATCTCTGCCTATTTCCCCCCACAAATTTCCAGTTGCTCTTACCCAATCTTCTCTTTTGACGGGTTTTGTCTGTACACTGATGCTGACTTCCTCTCTCCTCTCAGGTGTTTAAGCCTCGCACCCCACCAGAGGCCATCGCCCTCTGCTCCCGCCTGCTGGAATACACCCCCGTTTCCAGACTGTCTCCTCTGGAAGCGTGTGCGCACGCCTTCTTCGATGAGCTGCGTCAGCCCAACACCCGCCTGCCCAGCGGACGGGAACTGCCGCCCCTTTTCAACTTCAGTCCTGTTGGTCGGTTCATTTCTGTCCTCTGCGTTTAACCTAATTGTTTAGTGCTTTAGACTCGCATCTAGCTGCCGTCATAAGTTAGCAGCTGTTGTTGTTATTTAACTGATTGTGTTTTATCTGTAATTGACAATTTGTTCCTCTGCTTTCAGAGCTGTCCATTCAGCCCCAGTTGAACTCCACACTCATTCCTCCTCACGCTCGTGCACAGACATCGCCTGCCTCACATGGTACAGTTAGCCGCTTTGCTTATGCTTTCTATTTTGGTCCAACTGTATTGTTTCTGTTTAAAGTAAAATCAAACATGGATAGATATGAATGTTAACAGAAACTCAGATGTCAAAGGTTTAGATCTTCCTGTCAACAGCATGAAAGTCATTAATTTTGGCCTTTTAATGAGTCATTTGAACGATTTTCCAGAGTGGAGTAAAAAACAAATTATTGTCAAAAGCAAGAACTGGACTTAAATGTAAACAGAGAACCTTAAGTTGAACAACTGGCATCTGGCATAATTCAGGATAGTTGAGCCATCTTCTTGGTAGTAAGAGTTTAGTTTCACCCTTTAGTTGGTTTTATGTGCAGACCGTTTTAGTTTTGTCCTTATATTTTTTAATGCAGTTGAGGTCAGGGCTATTACACTAGCTGTACGTAAACCTGCTTTATTCTTTTCAATAAATTCTTTATTCTTGTGATTTGTTTGGGATTATTGTCTTGCAGGATTATTTAGTTCTGTCCAAATTTCAAACCATCTGATCCAAACTGTCGAAGTTGGTCAGGATGTTTGAGAAAAGCCCAGGAATACAACAGGCCGACATTTGGCTTCTATAAACACACTGACCACACGCTGAAAATTAATCATGATTATGCTTAAAGGAAAGGAAGGGAAAGAGTGAAAAATATAAGCCAACTTAAAGAAGCTCTGCTACTAAGAATGGATGGATGTAGGCGGAAACGGCAGCATAAAGACTCAAAATAAAAGGTCATTTACTGGAACAACACACTCAGAGCATTAATTAAGCCAAAACTGTTAAAAAATTAAAGATAAAAAACTCCTTTGTCCGTAGTGTGGCTATGTTTGGTTCAAATTATTGTAAAAAAAAAAATCTATTAAGCACCTTTTGGTATTACAGTATTAATCGGTTAATCAAAAAATAATCAGCAGATCAGCCCTGCACTGTATTGATACGTCAGGCAGAAAGGACTGAGGTTTCCATATGTTGATGATGGAAGTATATTTTTTTAGCCTCTGATTCATCCTTTGCTAGAAATTATCACCCTACACGAAAGGAGTTCTGTTGTCGCTTTTTAAGCAATGACATGTTTTCTTATTCAAAAAGGAATTGTTTTTTTTATGCATTTCTAATATTGTTTAAAAAGGTTTTAATGAAAAATATGCATAATGTGCCAATTTTATAATCCTTAATTGAATTATTTGAATGTATTACTAACATGCTAAATGCTTATGAAATGATGAAAATCGCTCTGCAAAATCCAACAAAGGATCTTTATTCCACCGTGAAAAAACAAAAAGCACCTTCTGCTTCAAATTACTGACTTTTATGACAGAGATGAGAGGATGTGAACTGACTGTTTGAAATCTGCACTGTGAAAAGTAACTCTGTCTTTTACCCCGCAGAGGGCAGCATGTCGGACAGTACCGCCCAGCCCAGCTCAGCACCCGGATCCATCAACAACAGCACCTGAGCATCCATCCCTCTATCACAAATTTCAGTTTCGTCTTCCCCAATTATTTCTTTCCCCCCCGACATCCTTTTTTTCTTTCCCCTGCTCCTCTCCCTCTAAAAGCTTCGTCCAGGCTCCAACCTTTAAAATAGAAAAAGATAACCAAACTCACTCAACTTAAACGCTCTGCATTTGTATCTTTTCCAAAACTATTCCAGTAGAAAGTGGCTGCTGCGGCCGCTCGCTTCATGAAGCTGTGGGTTGTTTTATCGGCGTTTTGTAGCTGCCCTTTGGTTAAATGGAAGCTGCAGTTCAAATGGGTAGATAAAAAGTCAAAGTCAGTAGGATAAAGAGAAGTCTAATGTACATTCTGGGGTTTCTGTATTAAAGTCAACAGCTGACTTTTATTATTCGTTTTTTTATGTATTAAATTTGCATTAAAATATTTTAGAAGTGGCCACTGATTTGACTTTTGATTGGCTTTGGAGTTGAGATGACAATGAGTATTTACAGCTTGATTTTTGACAATCATCCCAAACAGAGCTCAGCGTTTGTAGATCATCTTCAGTTGCTTTCTAAAAATGTCCAAATAGTTATTTTAACATTCTTGTTTCTCACCGGAGAAACTTTTTAAACAAGAGCTGGTTTTAAATGGTAGTACAGAAACGGAGCGCCACGGCTGTTTACCGTTTTGTTTTTGTGCTTTAGCTCCTTAAACTGCCTTTTTCCGCGAGGAGGAAGCGTGTTTGAGCAGATTTTACGCTGCTTCAGGTTTGTCGTTTATAAGCTTCGTTTGTCAAGCTGGAAAAGCCGAGTGGTTGGTGTTGATTCTCAGTAAGTATTGCACATCTCCAGGCAGGAGTGGAAGGAAGCAAAGGGGCCAGTTTTTAACCTCACACAGAGGAGAGGGAGCCTCTGCTGCGGGGCTCCAGTCGCATCTAAAACACGAGCATCGGTGCCTGCCATGCGTCGGGGCGCAGCACCGCATTGATTATGTTGCTGTACAGTGTTGCATCTCGCATCGGCTCGATTATGTTAAAAGACTGACATCAGGTGCAGGGGGCCGCTCATATCATGTTGCTCTTTGAATGCATTGCTAAGCTAACAGTCCGCTGTCAGTACGAGATGGGTTTCTTTCTTTCGGAAAAAGAAAAAGACCAAAAAAAAAACAAACGTAGACGTGCATGTTCAGTTCAAGCTGACCCGACTGATATGTTATAATCTGACCAGATGTTATGCTCAAACCCCTGGATAAACCCGACAGCTTTCGGAGCCTTCCCCCTTCCATTTCTCCTCTTCCTCCCACTTTTCCCTCCTTTTTTTCACAGCTGAACTGTAAATATATCAAGTACCTTTTATTTTGTTATTTTTGTTATTGTTATTATATTGTTGTTCTTGTAATTTTCTTTTCTTTTCTGTAGTAGACCGGCCCAGCAGCAGCAGCCGGACTGTTTATCCTCAGTCGCAGTCTGTAAATACAGTTTCATTTCAGTCCCTTGTTCAGAAAGGGGAGAAAAACAGAACAAAATGTTTCATTTTTATTCTCTCTTCCTCCATTCCTCACCTCCACTTTCCCTCGTCCTCCATTAATGTTGTCATGACTGTTTTATTTATTGTATTGTTTTTAGGGGAGGGTGGGGGACTTTCTCATTGGATTTTTATTTTTCAAATCCAAGTTGGTTCTGTCAGATGCAAAATAATTTCACATCCAAGATACTGTACTCATTTACTGTCCTGTATGTATGCAGGTGCACATGCGAACCGATTCTGGTTTTCCATTAAACTTCAATGTGAAGGGAATGTTACAAGCCTCTGTATACGTGGGGCCCGTACGTGTGCGTGCATGTGTGTTTTAGGGAGTGGATGTGGGCACAAATCACATTGTGTGTGTGGAGGAAAAGGGAAAAACGAATCAATCTAGATGACATATATCATCTCCTTTGTCTGACTGTGAGCTATTTTTGCTTTCTGCGTGTAAAAGTTTTGACCCGTCAGTCTAGTTTGTAATCTTTATAGATGGAAAGTTTGAGCAGGGAATGTGTGTGGGTGTGTGTGTGCGTGTGTGGGTGTGTGTGTGGGGGTGGGTGTGTGTGTGTATGTGTGCAGCTCGCTGGCTGACCATAAACATTCTCCTACATGAAGAGCTAGCTAATCATGTTTTCTTTTAATCCCCCCGCAATTTCTTGAGGTGTGACACTTTATTTGCGGTGACCCTTTTATTGCCCCCTTTTTTTAAGAGGGTAACGTCATTATCGGGACAGTGCCGTTTGATAAAGGAGATGATGATGATGATGAAACGTGAGGGATGGAGGGAGAGAGACAGTTTTTGTTTGTTGGTATAAATAATTAAACTCATTAATAAAGTGATGAAACTGTCTCTGTTTCACATTCATGACTGACTGGCTTCTGAAATACAGTCATGGCAAAGGATGCACGATGTAATGACACAAGGTGATTGTGTTTTTATCACAAAGAAGTACAAAATTACCTTTAATTACATGGGGGGGGACATTTTTATTTTGGGATTTTTGTGATCCATTTAAATAATTTTGGAGCAAACAAGCTGCAGAAGTTTAAATTTATTGTGGGTAATCACAGTTAAAAAGATGCATTACTTATGTAGTTTCTTATTAAGAAATATAAATATTTTGATGTCCAATTCATTTTTTGTTCATCTGTGGGAAAGAGTGTGAGTTATGAGTTAATTGGACTTTTACGCAAACAGAAGATACTAAAATGTGATATTTGTCTTGATGTGAGACCTTATCCCTTAAATTAGGAGTCTGCAGTAGTGCATAGTGATTTCTAGAGCCTCGTGTGACACTGTAGGCCATCTTAAAAAAGCTAATAATGACTCTGCAAAACTGATTTAAATATAAAAGTAATTCTAGACATTTTAGTTGAATTTTTTTTTTGTTGTAATTTTTAACATTGTAGCTCAGCAGCTATTCTTCAGGAATCATGCAGATGACCGGGACTCGTCCAGTAAAGATGAAGTGTGTGACTAATGGTCGTCATGTGGATAAGTTCACCCACCTGAGCTGTGGATCCTGGCAGCTCCTCCAGACTTCCCATAGGCCTCTTGGCTGCTTGTATTATAAATGTTTTCTTTGCACCAGACAGTTCAGGTGGATGGCCATGTTGGTAAGTTGTTCCTTACTCTTCAAAGCTGTTTTGTAACCCAAACCTATTTAAACTTCCTGCTTCTTGGTCTTTATGATGCTGATTGGTCGCTAATGTCCTCTTAACAAACCTCTGAGGCTTTAACAGAAAAGCTGCATTTCTAGTAAGATTAAAATAAAACACAGGTGGACTCTATTTATGATAATTAGGTTTCAATTAAGGGAACTGTTTATTTCACTACATGGCATTTAGGGGTATACGTTATATTAAGATGCTATGTGTTTGGATAAGCCTTTCATTAAAATCGAGTCATTATGCTCTGCAGCTGAATCACTGAAATCTGGGTAAGATCTGCTGCGTGGTGATGCAGTCACGTGGTTGTCATGGGAACCAAGCTAACGCAAATGTCAGTGAGGATATCTTTGACCTCGGCGGGGGAAATATTGCCCTTCCACAGCTGGATCAGATCAGATGTGATTGTTGCCTTTTTCTTTTCTTTTTTTAAAATTGTCTCAACTATCCATCACCTTGAATAAAATCTCTCCCATACTACCTTATTCAGATAAAAAATGTGCAGTAAATAAGAGCTGGCCTTAATGAAGTCTCTGAATGTTCAACTTTTTTCTGTCTTTTCTTCGTTTCTTTGTTCACTTACAAATGTTTGTAAGCGCTTGTGGAGCCTTTGCTGCTCCAAGATTCACTAAAACGTTTTGGAGGACCTCTTCCCTTCATCATGGCTTCAGCTCAGGTAAATTCTTCATACAAAAAATGTCAAAGACTTGTGTATCGCATGGAAAATCAAGCTTAAATTTGTTTCATCCCTATTAAAGATTATGTTTTATATAAACCTACAGCCGGCCGAAGGCATAAACTGAACTAAGCAGCTGCTTGGCGCCTCCATACCTTCAGGGGGCTTAATAAATACTTGAATTTTAAAACAAACCATAGATTTAGAGTTTTAACTTTTAAGAATACCATTGACTTTGATTGAATTGTTTTTGGCATAAGTAACTTAAAAATGTTTTGAATTGTTTGACTTTAAGATTTGAAAGAAGCAAAAGTACAGAATAATCTTATGTGTTACCATGGCTACAATCTGATATGAGTTTAATTTTTGTGTTTGAGCTTGGTTTGTTCACAAATACATCTCAGCAAATAATAGCCAATTGACAGTTAATGTTTTACGTTCGGTCAGTTAAACTTGGGCCCCACTTCCAGACCCAATGACCAAATCAGTGTTGGTGCTGGTGATGTTCCTAACAGGAAGAGGACCTCCTGAACCATATTCTGATTAAGGCCTCATTCAACCTTGGGCCACGCTGATTGAGCATTTTGTTAATCCTTTGAACAAGTGCCGAAGGTACTATTTAAATAAATATTACTATTATTTTTCTATTATTACTACACGTACTAATATTTATGCTGGGATATAAATCTGTTCTATCTTTGTTATACTTTTGTATTCTATTCATTTTTTCCTCACTTTGCTCCATTTTATGGTTTTTCTATTAATTTATATGCTGGTGGTTTCCAGATTAAACAATTTCATTCTGGTCTTGTCTAGTTTATCTGTGTGAATATATTGTTTTTGGTAAGTCAGTGTAATCTAGTTACATCTGCTTTACAAAGGTAACTACTCCTGCCTTTAGTATTGTCATATCTCTACATGCTGATGTTTTTGAGGCTAGTAGAAAATGTTTCAACCTAAGCTTTCTTTTTAATTATTTTCTTACGTACTTGTGTGCACATTTGATTGTATCTTATTGAACAGCATATCCAAGAGATGTGTTGTCACGACTTTGTTTCTTGTCTCCTGGTGCAATCCACATCTTTACAACACAAAACAGACTTTTAACTGAACTAACACATACATATTACTCTTGAGTTCATGAAAAGCGTGTAGATACACAGATGTTGGCAAAACAAAAAGACTATGGAGGTGAAGATGCAAAGCAATCAATACTGTCTAACAACACTTCGTCTTTCTCCTGGGACCTGCAGTCTCTGAACCGTAGCCTCCAATGAAAAGCCTGCCTGCTAAGCTGTCATCATGCTGATATGATATGACAAGGTTGAATGATGCTGTTCTGCAGAGTGCTGCTCAGATTGGACAGTTTTTGTGGAGCCAATAAGTGACTTCTCTGGCAGAATGCCCGGCCAGCTTTTTAATACCATTTGGAGTCGGGTTAAGCAGTCCGACAGAGCTACTCATCTTTTCAATCAGACGGTGGCCACAGGCAGCACATTCTTGGAAATTAGTGGAGTGGACCAGTGTATGCATGAACTGACCTGGGTGGAGGATGCCTGACGTAGCAGAAATGAGATGCACCAAACAGCTGGCTGTCCTCACCCTCAGCAAGGGTAATTTAATAAGTGTTTGGACAAATAGGTTTATCAGCCCTCTGAGGGGATTCATTCCTGTTATTAACATCAGTTTATTAAAAATATAAACCTTCAAATGATGTTTCATCAAACAAAAAAACCCAAAACATTGATCCACTTCCAGGAGATTCAACACATGCAGCATTATAACCACTTACTTTTGGAATTATTTTTTATTTAATTTTTATTTTTTTAAACTTTTGAGTCATTTTGTTCATCTTTGTTGAAACATTTTTACCTGGACGCATTGTGAATTTAACTTTTTTTTCCCCACTACACTGTCTTTTTGGCTGTTTTAGGTGTACGTGCTTTTCTGCTTGATCTTATTGTGCTAATTAAGTTTCTGTTGGACTACAGATTGAGGGTTTCGTAGATACACATTCAGGGCCCTTATCACAAAAGGCACTTTGAAATAGATAAGACTAAGAATGATGAAAAGATAAATAATCCAGTCACTTTCAGTACAGGTTTTAGAATAAATGTATCAGGCATAGTGGCAAATTGAGTGTTCCAGGCTCAATTTTCTTGGTAAATATTTGAACCATTGACCTTATACGATATTTCTGTATTGGTCAGACTGTAAATACAGAACCTGCAGATGAATAAATGGCTGGATTTACTGATAGATGGATGTAATATTTTCTTAATTCAAACCAGACCCAGAAACTCAGGTGTCTTTACAAGCCCAGATGTAAGTCCAGGTATTGAGACAGGTAGCCAAACAAAATAATGGGGTTTGAATGATTTTTTTATTCTCAAGCATATTTTGTGTTGCTATGTGAACATTTTCCTGGATAGTTAAATTAAAGATTAGTCCTGTGGATCATAAAGAACGTCTGCAAGTATTTTAAATATAAAAACAGCTAATTTTCTAAAAAAAAAAAATTGTAATCTATATCTACTACTAATGAATGAATCTACTACTACAGCATTCTCGTCGATGGTGGCGGGCTTTTGGACTACAAAATCCTTGCAGTTTGTAAAGTTGAATCCTATTGGTGGACAAAGAGACACATTCCGCCAATCAGGTTGAGCCTATCAAGAAGGAGAAAAAGCTGAAGTTGTTCTATTTCCTCCTCGACGACTAACGTATGTCTGCGGTGAGTTTTGTTATATTATTTTTACTTATTTTAAGCTGCTGTCGTTGTTTTTCGTAAAAAAAAAAATGTCGCATTGCTACATTTACTTGTGGTGACTGCATATGGAGGATTTCAACGGGGGGAGACAGCTAATGTTAACTTTTAGTCTGACGCCGCCATTATACCACCGAAGAAGCACATCCCGCCCTCCTTCTTGAGTCTTTTCTTCTTCTTCTCCTCGGTATCAGAAAGTAAGCGGCACTAGTACAAGTTGTTAAACGGGGCACCGACTCCGGCTAATGTGGCTTCGACCCTCGTAAAGAAGGCTAAAGCAGGCGGCAGAAGCTGCCTGCCACGCCGGGGACACGTTAGCCATGTTACAAAAAAGATGGCCATGTTAGCAGTGCTGCTCTGCTCATAGATAAAGCCACCGTCTTTAACGGCTGCTAGCCCCGTTTAGCCTACATTTGAACGGTCTGTTCAAATGTAGCTGGCTGTCGCTGCTGATCGGACACCCAGGAACACGGAAACATGAGGGCTTGACATTATACTAGCATTTAGAAATCATTTATGCTTATAGAATGTAATCAATATTTTATTGTTTGACAGTTTTGCCCTCTTATCAGTCGGCAGCTGACACTAGCTAAGCAGTAAACACAGTGTTGGCTACCATTAGGTCATCCTTCACACTAATGTGACAAATCCCCTAGCTTAGGATTGATACTATGATGAATCCATTAAGGTACAGTTCACATCTTATTTCTACCCTAAAGCTGCATAAAGACTCCCAACTGCAACAAATAGTATTCATAATACACCCGTTTTATGGCGTCTTCATTGCTAACTTGTTACTTTTGAATCAGTTACATGTTAGTGTTAACCTTCATCATGCTACAGTTATTTTTATAATGGAGTATCAACAAGAATAAATAAAGATGCTTTGTAAAGTATAGATAGTAGCAATAGGAACTATTATAAAATATAAACAGATAAAACTACTTCAAATAAATACAATAAATGTACATTTTCACAATAAAACATGTTTTATTGCACTGAATAAATTAGTATATTATTGTGAAGTTTAACTTGTTTCAGTCATTCATTTCAAAAAGGAAACTCGTATTGTACAGATACATAACACACAGTGATTTTATTTCAATATTAGTCAATTAACGCTTGAAATTCTCAGAAACTGAATATTACATTCAACCAGAGGTGGGTAGAGTACCCAAAAATTGTACTCAAGTAAGAATAGCACTACATATGAACACATTTTTACTCAAGGAAAATAAAATGTAGCCATCCAAGAAGTTAATGAAATAAAACTATATTTTGTAAAAATACTACTAAAGCATTGAGTAACTGATCATAGCATCTGATGTAATATTTTAAAACGATGTCACCATAAACACAAAAATATAAAAGTAATGTGCAAATTCTGGTATTTCAAATACTAAAATGGAAAAAAATATAAATAATTACAAAATGCATTCAGGCAGAAAAAACACTTCTATAAAAAAGCATTCTACAAAATAAATGATGATGATGATCATTTATTTCAGACAGACATTTCACCAACAAATAATAATAAAAGTAAATCTTT
This sequence comes from Brachyrhaphis roseni, assembly GCA_903066815.1. Lineage (NCBI taxonomy): Eukaryota > Metazoa > Chordata > Actinopteri > Cyprinodontiformes > Poeciliidae > Brachyrhaphis > Brachyrhaphis roseni. The sequence continues at coordinate 25,261 of CAEFZY010067450.1, forward strand.
CATATTTGTAAGTTTAAATAAAATACTTTATTACCAAATATAAGTACTCAAATACATACGCCACTTGTTCGGTGAATGTGAGTCTGAAAAGGAGTATGATGATGTTTAAACATTTGAAACAAATAACAGTAGGGGATATATATGTTAGAACACGGTAAGATTCCATTTTTTATCCAGTGACTCAATTAATTGTCAGAATAATTAATAAAATACTTGACTGCTAAAATGATTTTAACTACAGCCCTAATTTCTATCAAATTTCTTCCTTTCACTCAATTTTCTGCTTATATACTCATTGATTAATCTTTTTTTAATCAATGAGGTTTTGTGGCTTACCCTAATTTTTAAAAGGATGCTTTTTTTTTTTCAGGGCAGGTGTCAAGTTTGCAGTCTTCCCCTTGATCACATAGCGTTTCTGTAATAGCATGCCGTTCAAGGTGCAAAGGCATGTAGATTTAAAGGTCCATAGCAAAACAGTGGAGAAGAGTAATATGCATTTGAAAATGGATCCTGAATGAATTAAAAAAATAACAAAGAAGTCTTTATGGAAGAATTTACTTGTTTATTTTTGCCCATTTTATTTTAAAATGTTCAATATATTTTTTAACTTATGTATTTACTTCTCTATTCAGACTTCGGAGGCTTGTAGTACACACAGTAGATTGTAATCTGACCCCAGGAAGAATAGCAGATGCAGCATACATTTCCAATATCTTGCCACTAAAAGACCACAGACATTACGAACTGATCCCTTTTAAATATCGACTTTTTCTTACAGGTGTGACCGGCTAGTTCTGATTTTGTTTGCAGGGATTATAACATAAACTCAACTTTAACTTTATTTAAAATGATAAACATAGTCCATGAAATTAAAAATGGAAAAAGTTGCTTAATATGCAGCTTTGAATCCAATAGAAACTGAACATGCATCGAATTTTTACTAAACCTAAAACAAAATGTATCAAACAAAATGCTGCTTGTTGTTGTGTTTCCAGACTGGAAATTATTATTTTTAAATCATTTAATGACTAGAGAAAAAAATTAATTACATTCTTCATTATCTGAGCTGCCATTCAGAGCCAGTCAAGCAACAGTTATTGGATTTCCATGACTGGTGCATTACTAATCTCTTTGATAAGTGTGTAAAAACACAACAAGGTTTGATTCTATTTGAACAAACTTTGTTTAAAATCTAAAATGCAGTGATAAACAGAATTATATTTTCCTTTTTGAACTGTCTGAGAATGGTTTGTGTTAAAAGAACCTTTAAAATCAGAAACATTTGACCCATAATTGTTCTTCCACAAGCCTAATAAAAATGACACTCTAAAATAATATAATCACTCTTACTTTTTTTTCCTTCATATTTTCCAGTTCAATTTGTAAAAGTAGCAAACCATGGAGCTTAGTCATAGTGATAAAATGCAATGTTTGCAGATGTTTATTCTTATGAATTTTCAGCAAACTTTGACTGTTAAAATGCCAATTCTACTCATTTCTCATATTTGAAAGGTTTGGAAATGAATTGAATGCAGAAAATGTAGTAGTCACCAGTTATTTTCACGTACATCTCACTGTTAAAACCATTGCAAATGTTTAAACCTCAACACTTATTTTCAAAGATGTGCTTTTGCATTTGGAGCAAACTCTGGAGCAGATTTTACTGTCCAAAAAGATAAACTCTTGCTGAGTTATTTAAAGATCTTTCATCTGACTTTCCAACAAAATAATGATCACAGAATATCAGCTGCGTCTTCATATTTCTATATTAATGTTAGTAAATTAAAGAGCCTTTCCGATCTGAAGCTGTTTTACCCGTATTTTATGCATCGTGAGGTTTGATTGGATAGGAAAGGCTGCAGAGATTGTGTTTTGATTGTTGCCCCTCTCAGCAGCAGCATGAGTCTGACTGCACCTCCACTGAGACCAATTACAATACGTTTCTAATTGATGTTTAGGACAAATTTCGGCTCAGACCATGAAATGAAACAGACAGAGAGAGAGGAAGGAAGTGTGTGAGGTCTCCACTTGAGCAGCGACCTGCATGGTGAAAATAACAATCAGCTCAGGCTCACTACGCGATGAGTCATCTTGGCAACTTCAGAAAATCTTGGCTCTTGCTGCCAGGCTTCCTCAAAGTTGCACACACTCCTTTTTATCAGGAGAGGGCAATGTTCACAACCGAACTTAAGATGCATTGCTGGGAGAATTTGTATAAGCTTCACGTAGAGATCTTTTTCAAATATTAAAAGCATGGATTAGTTTTGTGAACTGTTGCACCTTTTTTTTTTTTTTTTTTTTTTTTTTTTTTTATCTTCCATCTCAGCCAGTCTTGTATTTCTGCATCTCTCATGAAATGTTTATGATGTGTTTCCCCCAGCAGTCATGGAGACTACATCGGTGTACATGTGCTTCCCCTGCTACCAGGAGTTTAATACTCTAGAAGAAGTCCTTCAGCACCAGTTGACATGCACCGCTGAAGAGGATCAGTCCAGCTCGTCTGGAGCTGCCCCTGCTGACGTTCCAGTGCTGCAGACACAGGTAAGCACTGGAACATGCAGCGCCAGGTTACTTTGATTTCAATGCGTCACTATTCATGTGGGTTTTAACTTGGAAACACAAGCAATAAAATATGTCTTAGCTGTTTGTCATTAAATGATCCCATAAGACCTCTGAATCGTATTTAGAGACTGACATTGAGCTGACAAGTGAATCTGTAGTCATGAAATACAGTTTCCTGCTACCCATCATACTAATGGTGACCTTGGAGGGATCATTTAAGCACTTAACATTGAGATGTTTGTGGTTATTTACTGGCTCATTTTAAAGGGTCACCTCACATTATTATCTGATTTAGATGTACTTTGATGTTATAATTTTGACCTCAGATTAACCAGCAGGACTTTATGGATTGTGAGTAATGGGAAAATATGAGATTTATAATTGTATGAGATATTTTTTTTATTTTTGTGGTGCAATTTTGATGTATTTTTACTGAAAAAGGTAGGAGTTGCTAAACTGAAATGTAAAAAAAAAAAAACCAAAAAACACAGTAGGATATTGAGTCAACTCCAGCATTGTGTTTTATGAGCTTGGAGAGGGAATGGCATCGCATCCATAGTGAGAGCACTTTGGCTGTAGGTCGCAAAACTGGGATTTGCTGTTTAGGGTTTCAAACACAAAGCAAACATCTTAACACTTTGGTATTTCACAGCACAATGTCACCGGCTTAATGAGCTTACTACAAAAAACTGCAACCAATAAAACATGCATGAAGTAAAATCATATTAAGTAAAAAAAAAAAATATATATATATATATAGATTTAAATGTGCATTTTCTGCAACTTCTGATCTCAGCTTGGAAAAGCTTTTGTCAAATTATAAATTTGTAGGAACTTTGCAGCAAGCGTTGTTAATGCACACAATATTATTCTGCTTCAGAAACACATCCATAGCAAGCCATTGTTAATTAACTAGTCGGGTTATCTGCTAAGGGAGCCAGCTTGCAGAGACGTTGCGAGTAGCTAGTTAATTGTAGTATTAAAACACCATAACCTGAATTAGTGTGATGAGTTGTGCCTGGAATATTTTCCAGAAATCAGAATTGGTATTTTGGTAAATGAAGGAACAGTGTAGGACTATGGAAGGCTCTGCAACTTTAGCCTTCCTCTTCTGAAGTAGAGCAATAATAAATAAATATATATTGTGTTATATCCTGAATCTGCTATATGAGGAAAAGCATATCTCAAAAATAATTAGCCTAGTTTATAAAATACAACCTAACTATTTCCCAAAAAGGCAACAAACGTTTGGAAAAAAAGCTACACAATAACATAAATTTAACATTTAATATAGATAACTAAATAACCAACACTGCTAATAAGAAATTACCCGGAAGCTCAGTAAGGTTTATATATTCTTTATCCTCTTCATTAGAGGCAAGCTGCACTGACGAGACCTTTTGACCCATTATTTAAAAACTTTTCAATTTCCCTTTGCCACTCAACAGTATTAACTTAATATTATTGCTTTTCTTTTCTGCTGGAACGCCTAAAATGCACATATATATATTTATTAGTTTATTTATGCTTTTTTGTGTGTCAAACACCCACAAGTTTCATCCACTCCCATTCAAACAGCAGCATCTGTTTTCCCTCAGAGGGCAGTGTGGACATTAAAAGAGCACAATTCTGCCTTTCAACCAAGGTTACACTAAGCTTTTTTTTTTATTAATGTATGCATATAATTTTAATTAAAATTACTTGGTTTTGCTTTCTCACCAACATAACAGAATTACTCCTTAGCACATTGTTTACTAAAGTAACGAGTCACTAATGAGACAAAGCTGTGTATAACGCTGGAGGTGGAGTGATTATAAAGTTCATAAAAGGAAGCTATAAGACATGCATACATGTTTGGTAGAAATTAATGTGGAAGAGTTTAATGTAAAAATAACAGGGCAGCTTCTCAAAGCATAAGTTAGAGAAGTATGAGTAAGTACTACTTCATTATTTAGCTTCTATTGACTTTACTGCAGATGAAAAAGGCAAAGAGATCAGTGGCAGAAGAGAACATAATCAAAGATGGAGGCCAGATTGAGGTCCACAGTGGCACATTTACATGATATCCGCCGAGTTCAGATGAATCACCAGAATGTTCCCCATGATTCAGTTATAATGAACAGTCTGCTGCTTTAGAAATCTGGGATGATCCAGTTCTTCTGTGCGCGAGTCCACTATGTATGTCACTGTTTCTGGATTTATTCTACATCCTCTTGTTTTTTAATATGTTAATCTAAAATTTGACCACATTTACAATTGAGACTCATACAGATTTTGTTTTGCATGATGTGTTTATGTTTTTATTTTCTGTTGTGCTCCATTTACACAACCCTGTTGTGGAGTTTATTCAGTCAGAGCAACATTTCAGTGTTCTAAAATAAGGTTTCTCTTTTTTTGTGCTAAACCTGGACAGATTGAGCCGAGTGTTGGGACAAATGTGGCACTTTATTATTTTGCCTTTCCCCTGACAGCTTCAAAAAGCCCTCGGGGTTAAAAGCAGTCTCTGGCCCTCATTTAGCTTCAGGGCATGGCTGTCTGAGCTTGTGCCCGGACTTCCATCCTTTACAGTCTTAAACATGCGTCTATAAAACACTGTGACACTTGTGACAGACAGATTGCGTCCTGAGTCGCCAGCGGGAAGAGGGGCATGAGAAATGCTCCAGTCAGTGCCGCTCTTTCTCCTGACGGATCATTCGTTGGCCTTCTCATGGATGAAGCAGCTGGAGAAACTCTATAAACCCTTTGTAGCTTATGGCTTCCTGGCACATGATTCGCCATAAGTAGGTTTATTGCGTGTCTACACTCTGCATTAGCTGTTGTAATTTCCGTCGCTGTAATGTGACGTTAATTTAAAATCTGGTTGTTAACATGCAGCGCGTCAGCGGAGAATGCTGTGCAGATCTCTTTGCAGAAAGTCAGAATTAACTTTTAATTTTAATTTTTTCAGAATTAAACTGAGTTGTTCCCCCAGCTCTTCCTTTATCTTTTCATTTTATTCTCATATTAGATTAATTTACTTTTTACTTTTGTGATTGGAAAAAAGAAATCGGAGTGAAGCTCCTAATTTACAGATATTCCTAGCCTCATCTACGGTCATAAGATCTGGGTAGATATCGAAAGAACGAGATTCACAGGTACGCGGCCAAAATTATCATCCATTATTGTTTTAGTGGTACAGTCATAATATTGATCTGCAGTCTTTGTGTGCATGTGACATAACTTTCTATGTAACTTTGTACAAAATCTGTAACTCCTAGAAATATTTTTATTAAATCAAATAGTGACTAGTTCTAGAAAAAAATTATCATTTTGCGGATGCAAAACTCTTAAGAAATTGTAGTAACAGATATCATGATTATTTGAGGGTTTACTATTGACACGGTGGTAAACAATTTAAACAACAAAATAGCATTATTAATATGAAGAGACACACAAGTGCATTACATTACCTTGGAAAGTATTCATACCTGTTCAACTTCTTTCCATTTTGTTACAACAACCACAAATTTAGTTTTTTTAATGAGATTCTTTGGCAAATTAACTCGGAGAAAAGTATGATTATCAAGTGGGAGGGAAATGATGCAAAGTTTTTAAAATGAGAAAAATGTGGCTTGAATTTTATATTCGACCCCCTTTACTCTAAAGCTACTAAATAAAATCCAGTGCAGCCTGTTTATGGATAATGTGTTAACACGGACAACTCCACCAATCCCGGCCTTTTTCATAGAAGGTGCTCTGGTTCTTAGGAGACCAAACGTGACCTTTGTCAGGCTACACACAAAACCCATTGCATGATGGGAAACTAAAACATGGGTGGATGCATCATGCAGTTTGCTTAAGCAAAATAAGAAGAATCTGGTAATACTTGAGCCTGTAGCAGGAGTACACTGTCCAACAGGACAGCAGCTCTAACATCACCTTAACATTTTTGGTGAAAATGTACGATTGTTAAATTTTCTCCAAAATCCAGTTAAGAATTTCTTTCAGTGTGAAAATTTGCCAATTCAACACGGAAAATTGGAGTTGTAATTGCGGTAAAACGAAATAGAATACAAACACATGCTACACTTCCTGTTACTTTAACTTAAAAACAAAAACCCCTCATATTGTATTTTGCCTATTCTTTGCAATTATAAACTACTTTGATTTGTCACATAAAATACCAGTAAATTTCAGTTACTATGTGACAAAATGGGAAAAATAAGTACAACTAAAAAGTGATAATTCCCCCCCCCTTTAAAATTAACTTTTCATTTTTTTAAATCATTTTTTATTTTGAGAACTGGTGATATGCACATAACAATAGCGAGGCTAAAGGTTTGACGATATTGTTGCTGTCTAATGGCGCAGCAGGCGGTTCTCAATTTGCATTTGCTTTTGCATTTTTTTCCCGCACTGCTTCCTGTTTAATTACCTGCTTTGCAGTAATTAGGGACTCCAACTGCAGTGGTATTCACTTTACTTGAAGAGTTTCCCAGGCAACAACAGCACCACATCTCAGCTGAATTGATGCCCAAAAAGGTTTCTAAGCATTAAATGTTTTCAGAAGGTTTAAACAAGTCATGTTTTAAAGAAATACTACCATTATTGCTAGTGTATTGTGGAAGTGTTGAGTACAAGTCATCAATAGAGGGTACAACATGTCACTCACTTACTGTTTATTAGGAGTCAGTAGTCCTTTAGGAGTAAAATGCACATTAATTTTGAGATGTGCTTTTTGAAATGGCCCGACGACATCTGAAGGTGGGCTTTATGGCTCCTACATCTGAATATCACTACAGACCACATATCATTAGTCTGTGACTCATGTTGAACTGGACTGATTGAAGCAGCGCCAGAATTTCTTCATACTCGACCTCGATGTTCTTTCTGTTGTTATCCAAGTGGATGAAACCCTATGGAGTGACCTCTTCAACATCAATGGCTCTTCTGAGTGTTGTCTCACAGAATGAGGCCTTATGTGGGCTACTTGAACCTCTCAGAAAAACCTTGGTTGTAAATATATTCCCCAACAATGAATGGTCATTTCTCACTGACGTAAAGGGAACCCATTGTGCAAAATTCACATTTTAACATCCGTTTGGGTTTGTAGTGCTTCTAAAAACAGTCCAAGAGCCGTTTTTTGGTGTCTGGAAAATAAGCTGTTTCAAAAACTTCTCGATTGTTAAGGCACATTTGAGTGGCACTGCCCAGTTACCTAGCAACGCAAGCTGAACTCCAGCATATTTATTTTATACAGCCCATAGACTTATCCTAATTTGTTAAAGGAAGCATCCTTTAAGAGAAATACAATGTAAAGATGAACACTGCAGGAAGGATTTAATTAACAAAAAAAAAGGCTAAATGAAATGAAGGTTGTGTGAAACATTGAAAAATTTTAAAATTGTCTGTTCTCTTTATCACAGCAACATGTAATAAACATCTCCAGGGCAGTGGTGGACCAACAGGGAGATGGCTCACAGGGCGACGCCTCAGAGAGCGCCGTGTATCAGGTCGAAGCCCAGTCGCTTCTTCCCTCTGTGCAGAGTATCAAGAAAGAACTGGAGGACGTTTCAGACGCCGAAAGGCAAGCAACAGACCAGCCCCGAATCCTTTACCAGTGTGGGGATTGCGATAAACTTTTCAAGAGCCTCGAAGAGTGGCAGCAGCATCGTAAAGAAGGGACGTGTGAACAAGCTGGGTGCAAATCAGCACCGGACCCCAACGGTGAGCCGGAGGCCTCTGAGAGCCAAGCCGCAGCAGCTGGTCAAGATGATTCTTCTGCCCCACAGAGCGAAAGCAGCAACACCGTCCAACCAGAACCAGAGGAGAACACTGAGGATGGAAGTGAGACGCAAGCTCCAGAGATGTCCTCGTCTCAGACCCCAGAAGGTCTTGCTGCTGAGGTTTCTGCTTCGGACGATTCGTCTCCAAGGAGAAGAGGCATAACCAAGAAGCCGAAGCCGGAGCCAGTGTTGCTGTGTGTTGATTGCGGCTCGTGTTTCGGTCTGGTGTCTGAGCTGGTGTCCCACCGTAAGACCCAGCACGGCTTCGAGGAGGCTCTGCACCGCTGCTCCGTGTGCGGAGAAAGTTTCCTGAACACCACACTCTTCCTGTATCACCGCAAGCAGCACCGGCAGAAGGGCGAGGAGACGGTGGCGGTGGTCCCTGCAGTCACACCGGAGGTTTACGCCCTAAACAACGGGGGCAGTGCGCAGGATGGCGTTTCTTCTTCCAGCACTGTGACACACATGTTTACACAGCCCGAGTTGTTCTTCTGCACCCACTGTGGGGAGAGCTTTGGAGACGATAAAGGCCTGGTGAAACATCGTAAGGAGAAGCACAGCCTCAGCGAGCCGCTGCACACCTGTTCCCACTGTGGAGACGACTTCATGAATACGACTCAGTTCCTGTACCACCGGTTGCAGCATCGCTTCACCTCAGAGAGTGAGGAGACTCATGAGGTCGAAGTAAGCGACGAATCAGCCCCCGTCAGCGGTGAGGATGGTGCACAGAGCTCAAAGAGACTGCTGTCCCCCTCTGCTGGGGAATCGGGGTCTCCCGTTCCGAAGAGGGGACGGCCTTCATTCAGGATCCTAAGTGCCAGTTCACTACAAGGTCAGTGGAAATCATTGCAGTTTGGCAAATGTACTCCTACCTTTTTACTTATATGTGATGCGTTTTAATGCAGCTTTCTAAGTTAATAGAAAATGATTAGGGGTGCCAATTTAGACAATTTGTCGGTGACAACTTTCTTAATTGGCACCAATCTTCTTGTGAGATCAGTGATCGATCAATACTTAGATCGATTGATCTGTAAGTGAAGATCGGTTCACCAGGGCATATCTGCACGTTTGCAGTTAACAACAGTCACCCAGCTGTTGCCAACTCAGCGACATTATTGCTATATTTAGCGACATTTCAGACAAAATAAATTAGCATCGACCAGTCAGGCTTTTTAAAGATGGTTAATTGGCCAAAAAACTGCAGGCGGTGCACTGCTACAAATGATAGATTATTTAAAAACATGTTTTGTGTGCAATGCATTTGCATTCAAGTCTCCTTCACCTGAGACAATACTTTGTGGAATCATCATTCGCCACAATGAAAACGGCAAGTGTTTTGGGGCATCAGTCTCTGCTGGGTTTGACAGCTAATGACCGAGACGTTTGGCTGTTGCTTGCCTTGTCTGGATTTTATTTACAGCTATCAGAGACGGTCTGAATGCCAGTGCACTTTCTGGTTTTAATTTGAAAACCACAATATTCCTTTAATCTTGACAGCTTTGTTGGCACATCTCAAAAAATCCCAATAAAATACATTGACATTTTTTAATGGCACATCCCAATTCTCTTAATAGTCTATAAATACTTCGCCTGGCACCATAATGAAAAAAATGATGTCATCCTGCTCAAAACATCATGTCTTTCACGATCAGGACCCAAAGCCTCCAAAGACGACTTGGAGGGCAGCGGTGCAGGCGACACGAACAACACAAACCAGCCTCCACCTGCCAAGCTGCTGCAAGACTGGGCCAGAACGCCGCTGCCCCACGTGTGCCCCTACTGCGGCAAAACCTTCACCAGGCGCGTCTTCCTCCGCACCCACGTCTACAGCCACACCGGCGAGAAGCTCTTCACATGCAAGGTGCCATTCAGAAAGCCTAATCAAAGTGTCCCTTTCCCTGAACCTGAGGGATGATTTGCTTTGATGTAAAGATCATTTAGGTCGCGCGGCTGACTTTGATGAGATGATGTAATACTTCTAAGTGTGGAGGATGACACAGTTTGAACTACAAGCCTCATTAAATCTGACAGGTCCCCCTCTGTCTTTGAACAACAGGAAATGTTTTAAAAATTAGATTTTGATTAAGCGTACATATATGCAGTCTGCCAGGTGTGGGCATCCGTGGATAAACTATAGATTTTATAATAGGAAAAAAAGAATTCCTCACGAGTTGTGAAGGCTTTTATGATGAGGATGAAAGGATTTCATCATTGTAAAAAAAAAAAGCATCACATTTTCAGTTGTTTTATAGTCAAAAACATCATTTGTAATTTGTCAAGAGAACCTTTTCATTATTGCACCTGACTATAGACTTGTCTTTGTTTCCCAGCAAGTAATTAAAACTCCTATAATCGTGTATATCTGACTAATCCTCATTGTTGTTGTGAAGGTGTGCACAAAGTCATTCACCAATTCCCAGAGCCTGCTGCGCCACAGCATGAACCACACAGGCAACAAGCCCTTCTGCTGCGACGTTTGTGGGAAAAGCTTCTCGCAGGCAACCACCCTGAAAAGACATCACCTCATTCACTCGTCAACGGATCCTCCACGCAAGAGAGGACGCAAACCAGTAAACGCTTTTACCTTTTTCTCCTCAAAACACCAGTTCTGAAATGTGAAGCTTACTTTACAGGACTCTGCAAAAATAATTTATACTCAGAGTTTTTGTACATTTTGTCACCACAAACCAAAATATGTTTTGATAAGATTTTATGTGATAAACCAGAAAATGACAATTTATGATGGAGTATTAAAGCTATGCTAAGAAAATGAAAAAATATTATCCTAGAATAAACTCTTAATATTATGACTGTAGTCTCAAAATATTATGACTTTGTTCTCAAAATGTTTACTTTATTCTTCTGTTATTAAGTTGTTTGACTTTATCCTCCTAATGTTATATCTTTATTCTACAACTTTATTCTAATATTATTTAGAATTTATTCTTGTAATTTTTTTTTCTTTTGGATGGTCCTAATGATCCATCATAGCAAATAATTATGGGGATGATTGAAATCTGAATCCTTTTTTAAAAAAAAAATTTTTTTTCACAAACAAATATCTGGAAAATGTGGCTTAAATTTGTGTTCAAGTCACTGAGTCCGTTCTTTGTAGAATCACATTTCTCCTGCAGTTAGATCTGTGTGTAACAGTTTTACACATGTAGAGACCCAAAATATTTTTCAAATTAAATAGAGGGGACTCAATGAAGTTTGCAAATTTCGTTTCTGATTTTCAATTGGATTTAGGGCAGGACTTTCTTCTCACAATTAAACTATTATATGACAGTCCTGTCTGTATGCTTGGAGTTCCTTTTTCACATCTTCCAGTTTCACTCTCTTGCTGGAGAACCGACTCCCCAGAGCATAGTGCTGGCACCGTCCTGTTTCACAGTGGGAATGGTTCCTGCAGGGTTATTTTTTTTGCCAAATTTGTTCTATCAATAAATTCTCTGAACTGAGCTGTGAATCTCTGCAGCTCCTCCAGAGTTAGTGCCTATGGACTGTGAGATTTATTTACAGACAGATCAACTCTGTTTACTAATTACGTGACTTGTGAAGACAGTTATGCGTAGCAGATTATATTTTAGGGTATCAGAGAAAAGAAATTCAGTCCTCCCTTTTTAAGTGTTTAGCTATAAAAAGATAGAAAACCACATGTCCTTTTCCTTCCAGTTTTCTATGAAACTCGTTTTTGGTCTGTCACATAAAATGCATAAAATTTTGTTGTAACGTCTAAACATGTAGAAACGTTGAAGGGGTATTCCACAGATGCATTAGCTTTCTAATAGGAGTGCCATTAAATCAATTTTTTACAATGATAACATGTTGGGAAATAGCTTTTTTATTGATCTGGACTATTGTGTCTGTCATCGCAGGCGTGCAGCGTTGACAGTGACGGCTCTGCTCTCTTTGCTTGTCCAAACTGTCCCTCACACTTCAGCACTGAAGAACAGCTTAACGACCACAGGTAATAACCTTCTCCTCCTATTGTTGCTATTATTATTATTATGTTTTTTGGACTGCATGTCTGCTGCCGACTACACAATGTCATGTGGTTGTGGGTATTCAATCATTTTCTGAACTCTGTTTACATTTCAAATATAGAGCCAGGACAGGATTTAGATAACCTTGCCTCCTCTCAACAGGAACTGTGAGAACTGAGCTGTGTCCGAATGCTGTGCTAGACCTTTAAGCTGTGCAGCAGACATGCAGATGTCTGGGCTCCTTTGAGCCAGAGCCTGCATGTGATTGGCAGCTGGAGGCTCAGTAAATTAAGATGATAATGATAACAGGAAGATGGACCAGCCTGGTCATATCCTACTTCGCTGACGAGCGGCGAGAATATCAACACTACAGTGTGCGTTTGTAATACAAATTTGGAAGAAAAGAAGCGATGACTTACATTTGCACTCAATTTTCTCTTGTTGATACAAATGCAGTGAAATTAAACAAGTACCTTGGCTCTTAAATTATTAAATATAAATATGTAAAAAGCCAGAAAAAAAAAAAGTGACAATCATTTCAAAAGACAGCAAAAACCCATTTTACACCGATATACAAGCCTGTAAAATCATCAAAAAATGATCTGGACTTGATTCTGTTTACCCAATACTGTACGCCTTTTAAATAAATAACTTACTCCTTTTTATGGAGTCAGACCAAATTCTGTTTCATTTTCATTCATGCACACTTTCAGCAAAGAGGTTGCCTCAGTTATATTTGAAAGACATTAAAGACTGTTCGCCATGAAAAAGCATTTTCTTTTTTTCCTTCCTTTTTTTAAAAAAAAAAAAATCATCTCTGAAATGATTTTGGCAGGACAGATTTTTTTCAAACTGGCTGTACTCCATTGATCTAATTAGCTGAAACAAATCAACAGCAAAGGACAGATGGTTCATTTGGTTCCCTGTTTAATATTTTTTTAATGGTTGCCCCTTTAAAAATGTTATCCAAGGACGACTTCCTTAATGGTTAACTAGAACGTTAATAATAGTGGTTCCTAAAGCTGGGGGAGAGACATTAACACGGGTCTGCAGCTCATATTTTGAAAATTAACTTAGAAACTGACTTGAGACCAGGCTGTCCCTAAATATGAAGTACATTAGCGATTCTAATGTAATAAAAAGAAAGTATGAATAGTTTTCAGAGCACTTTTTTAATGAATTCATATATTATTTGTTAGTGTTGTTTATAGTTTCAGTATGCCCTTAATTAGTTGTTCTGTTAAATGCGCTATTCTGCTGTATGCTCTATCTTGTGAAAGACAAAGTAGCAATTTTACATTTTCAGTGTTGATTTTCATTTCTTTCAAATCACTTGAATGATTGATTAAAAGGAAAAAAGTCACACAATCAAAGCCATCCTAGGTTTTCTGATGATTTTTACGTCTTCTTCATATAAACTAACATCTGGTAAGGTGGAGAGATGCCTTGTCAGAAGTGGTTACTCCTTCAGCGTTGGCTCTCCCTGTTATTTTTTCTGATTGTCTTTTTAACAGGCGACAGAAACCGTCTGGTTTCCAACACTCACCTTGCTTTTCACCTTTAGTATAACTTATTTCAACTTTTCTACCAACCTACTGTTGTATAAGTTAATGGGGAATAATTTGTGTGTACAGTTTCTGTCAGGATATGGTTTCTAAAACGTAAACATCCACCTGCGTTTGTTCTGATGATGATTAACTGCTGGAACTGCAGCATTTTTTTTTTTTTTTTTTTGGTCCTTCACAGTCCTAATGCGGCATTAGGTGAATACATCCTAACACTTTTCTCCTCCCCTAAGGCTATACTCTGCGTAACGTTATGCAATGGATAAATATAGTCTTTCATGTCCTAACTGCTACTCCTCCCAGTTTACTGCTGTTCTTTTATCTTTAGCTGCTATACGCTTAGCTAATGCCTTCATTTGAACTGGAGTACGGCTAAGTACACACATGCTGATAATCCTCCCACGAGTGTAGCGAAAAGCAAACCATCACTTCTCTAGCTGGTTTTCACAGGTTTGTAATGTGGAATGTTGGTCTTCAAAGTTTTTCATATTTGGAGGTGTGATAATCTCGTCTTTTTAAATTAAACCTCAGAGGCTTAATTTCTGAGTTCCCACTCAGTCAGGAAAAATCTGGGATTTGATTGAAGTATTTTCCAGGCCATGTTTATAGAAACACTTACAGCTGGAGATTTTACTCTCTCTAACAGCTTTTGTGACCCAAATGTTTTGCAAAGTACCTTCATCTTATTCAGATTAAACAGAGTGTGTCTGGGAATGTTAATTTTCAAGTCTTGTTGCAGGATATTGATTGGATTGAGACCTGGACTTTGACAGAGCCATTTTATCACAGCATTTCATTGTAGCTCTGGTTGTATGCTTAAGATCATTCTGCTGGCAGAAAACAAACACTTTCTCCAGAAAACAATCTATTTAAAATCATCTGTAGTTTGGAAATGTCGCCTTTATAGTCTTTAAATAGGATAATCTCATATTTTCATTACACCAGAGGTTAAATTTCTGCCTCTGTAAAGTTAGGAAAACTTTACAGTATCAGAAGAAAATATTTGGGATTTTCAGTTTCCCATTATCTAAATCAGGGGTGTCAAACTCCAGTCCTCGAGGGCCGGTGTCCTGCAACTTTTAGATGCGCCCCTGCTGCACCACACCTGAA